>JAGSMP010001621.1:0-45062 GCA_029286625.1 Parnassius orleans | reverse complement strand
TCCTTTTCTGCTTGTGTATATACAAGATATAAAGTGTTGGGTAGGGTACCTGGTATAACGACTCCCGTGTACCTTTTCCTTTCAGTGAGTGCACCTGAGATCTGGATGAATATATGCCATTGTAGATTTCACTGAGGGCATATGCCACATCCATAGGATTCCGTGCGTACAGGGAGTTCTTGGCTGATTGTGGTCACGAGGCTTGAGTATATTGCATCGCGAAAAGGTTTTCCCTGTCGATATGGAAGTTGATTGATGTCACCGATGAGCAGTATTTTTTCCCTCCTCAGTCATTGCCATTACTATGGCCCAAATGGTTCATGAGAGCTTCGTCGACTAAAAGTCGAGTGCATCTTATGGTTTGGCTTCTCATACCATTTACTAAAATTGAGGCCATAGTGCGCACTTTTGTTTTGCGTCATTGCCTATGCGGTTGGTTAATTTTCCCTGAGGTCTTTAGCTGCTTCTGTTGTTGTAGTGACAATCAAATCATTCTCCGCATCAATTGGTTTATAACAAGTTGTTTTCCCATCCGGGACTCCATTGACCCAATTTATTGTCGGCACCGTCCAGCTTCCCAAGGATCTCCCATTTCACAGGTTCCGGAGATGGCTTCGCCATTTTCAGGATCCTGTCTTCTTATCACCCTGGTGCAACGGGCGGTGACAACGATAGGTCGTTGGGGGTTTTGAATACTACTCTCCCTTTCGTTCTGTCCTCCTCATCCAGGCCCTGATGACCGCTATAAGCCGCCATGTGATGACCCATTTACCCCTCTTATGACTGTAGATGTTTTGTTGTCATAAATTGCGGCTTCTGCCTCCTCGAGCTACCCCAAGAACTCATGACTTCCGAGTTGGAAACTTTGTAAGATGTTCCTACAGGTAATTTGGTTCACCTCAAGAGTTGCTTTTGTGAGGGCTTTGAACTCTAAGAACGCGTTGATTATGTGGTCCTTAGGCCCAGTCGCCGGTAGAAGTTTTGAACGATAACTGTGCAGTTATGTCCAATGGGTTCAGGTGGTTCAGGACCGTATTTTTTTGCATTCCTTAAAGCTTATGCTTAGCAGTGGATTTTGGAGGCTTGTAATGATGAAGACGAATTCATACTTTCTCTATATAATTATTTATACTCGTAGTTTTTCAGATTGTTTCGTAACTTACACTTATGGAAATATGATGAGATATAATGTGTACATACCTATTCACTACATAACACTACTCTTATGAATTAACAAATCGCTTAAGAATCGTAAAAATGTTTTATTTAACTTTTTATAGTTAACTCAGACAAAAGAGGGCATGTCTTTGTGGACTAAACTGTCTTTTCTACATTTTACTCGCTGTGATCGGATACGAGAATTTTATCAAAATAATACGTTATTTGACATCATAGCAAGTAAGTATTTCTTTTTATTTATCATTTTCTACTTCAATCAGATATGCATTTGAAATTCTAATAGCTTGCGATTTAAGTTATATAAAAATGTTATTATTTTAAAACTATAGAAATATAATGTTTCTTGACTGCAAGGAAATTATGACAACATGTACAGGTATTCCCATGCAATTTTTATAGGTAGGTTTTGTTTTGACAGCTCGTAAAAAGTATTTGAATTGACTCTTGTATCTGTACTATTTATTAATGGGCCATAAAGTCAAAGACGTGGTGATGATACACTAGTAGTTTTAGAACAAAACATTTAGCATAGTTCATACGTGTCCTCAATGACTGGCTATTCACTGTGCTGTTTACAGTGATAAAATGCTTTCGTGTGTTAGGGGTATTTTTTTAACTATTATAAACCAGGGCTTGACTACTATCCCACTTCATAGTAAGTGGTGACACAGCCAAAGTGGGCAAATCTGACAAAATGACTTAGCTTAACAAAAGCCTATTCGCTCTTCTAATTTGTCTAATGGGAATGCATTTATATTGTGCAATTAATAGCGATAGTCAAAATATTACGGCACTAAATTGATAAAGCCTGTAGACCATAGACTATATAGTTAAATAAAATGGAATAATTTGTAATCGTCTATGTATATCCCAGTCATAGAGAACACAGAAAGAGCAATATAGCAGCCATCAGTTTATACCCAACTCAGAATGAGGGTAGATTTTTAGATGTCTATGATATTATGTATGTTTGAAATAGACACATATTATGTATGTCTGTTCTTTTATGACATATGAAGTGTAAGGTGTAGCTAGATTCGTCTTCATCACTGGAGTATTAAAGGCATATTTTATGGTAATAATAAAAAAAATATGGAGCTAATAGTTAATATCACTGTAATCGGTTTTATGTGCCTTTTTTATGGTGGGGATATGCATAGTACCCTTAAGATAAACCAGTCTCCCTTATTTATATTAAGGAGAGACTAGATATTATTTATGATTTAGATGTGTGCATCGCTACTATTTTTGTTAGTTTTAATTCGACAATAAAACTTCAATTTTAAAAAGAAACTATTTTTAAATTAAAACTCTGTTATACATTTTTTTATTAAAAATAATACTAGTAATGCGTTTAACATTACTAATACTCCCGCTAAACACTCCAAGTGAGCTTAAAATGCTTGTGTTGGGAGTGGTTCAGGACTGTAGTCGAATGACGGATTCAAACCAACGTTTTTTCAAGTTCGCAGTTCGTGCACTTAAACATTGGTTTACTGTCGCTTTTTTTATACGATAAGGGTGACAAGCGAGCACACATGATGGTAAGTGGTTGCTGTGGCCCAGACATCCACATCTATCCTCGTTTGTGAATCAAAATGCAGAATGCCTCCTTTCCAGTAAAAGGGTCTCCATCCTCTACACTCACCATACGAAACACAGCAACGTTAAGCTGCTATTTTACGCTGGTATTCTGTGAGAGTGTGGTCCTGCCCCGGTCGAGCCGACCCATTCGTGCTACAACTATACTACTAATATAGCTGCAGCATGGCTCTACCACGTAAACGCTTACATAAAAATTGAACACAGTGTAGACTTTGTTTGCACAAGCATTTAAATACAAATGTTATTTTTACTTTTATTGTTCTGAAAATTTATAAAACAAAAATAAATCTTTGACAGCAATACTTGAAAACTAGCATTAATGTTGCGGAATAGTTTAAAAAATATGGTTTTCTAGTTTGTTATATTATTTTGTTGACAATAATTAAGTTAGAAGCGATATAAAAAAGTATACTACCAAACACTAGAGGAATCTAGAATCAGTACCAGTGTCTAGGAAGTAGATGAGAAGATATTGGATTGTTGAGAAAAATCTATATCGTTTATTTGGATTGTATTGAAAATACTTATTATTTGGTTAGCCTATACCCTGTTTACTTGAGTACTTGTTAGCATGAGGCTTTATGTAATCAAAAATATATTGGATAATTAATATTTTTTGATTGCACATAATAAAACAGAAATTAATAAATATGGTTGAAGTTGCTTAAATAAAATCTCATACTAAAATAAACAGGGTGGTACTTATTTATTGTAACATAGTCGATTTACTCTATGGCCTGTTTATGTATGATTTATATTAAAATTACAGCTGCCTGTAAGTCCCACTATAATGCACAATGGTGCTACATGAAAATCAATTTCTGTATATGTTATACTTGGTACTTGCTATACTTGATTTGCAGGTGATTGTACCAGTCGAGAACATGTTTTTTGTAATAAGCAGTGCATGTTTTATAACAAAATCGTACTTTGTATTTAGTTGGATATGTACCAGGTATGTTCCATGCAAACTTCGGTTCTAGTAAGAAGTTATATTGCTCAAAGATTGGAGCCAAAAAGCGTTTATTATTTATGTTTCAATTTATTGATCTGTGATGTTGTTGGCTAAGTTTTCTTGAAGCCTATTTCCGCGACTCACGTATTCATGATGTACTATTAATTAAATTCAACATATTATGTAAGTAAAATAAAGGTTTTGTTCTTTAATCCGTTTTTATAACAAAATAAAGCTGACTAGCGAGCAGCCCATAGACATCTGCATCTAAGTTTGCAGTGTTTCACCCTCGTGCCTCGGCAAGCACGTAAAGCCGTTAGTCTTGCGCCTGATCTCTCTTCGATCGTGTCGAATTACCGTCTCATCAGACTATGAGAGCGAGGGAATAGAGAGTGCATCTGTGCTTGCGCAAACACTGGCACTAGAATCCTGTCCTGCGCAGATCTCTAGTCTTAACCGATTCGTTATATTTCGTGACACGCTTGTCGTGTCAAGCGCCATAGAAGGTACGCCTTTTGTGCCATCAGCCATGTGTAAAAAAATGTCCTTAATACTTTTTTAATTTGTTTAGAGCTGATTAAGTTTAGTCATCATATATTACTGTATATATACTACAGAGTTGTCATCAAACATCAGTTGCAAACGGAAGCATACTTGTTTTAAGTGTCTAACTACGTGTTTTTCTACGTGTTTACCTTGAAATGGAGTGAAGTGACTTTTTTATGCAGATGTTACAAACCTTTTGTACCATATTTTTTTTCGATTAAATAAGTAGGTACAGTTAAATCACTTGGTTTTTTTTAAGACTGGCCGCCGCAAACAAAATTTAGTCTGGAGGATATTATTATTATAGCTTCACTACGGTGACATTTATCGTATCCTAGCATGGCTATGAACCATCGTCTCGACAAAACAAATTGTGTAACTTGACTTCAGTCGGTCAAGTCGTTCAGAAGTTACACGATCACTAACAGAACAAACGATACGACAGACCACGCCAAAAGTTGTGTGAAATATAAGTCTTAGATGAGATACCGACCAGTTATAACTTATTTTGAAAATACGATTAGATATTTACAAGAAAACATAGAGCAACATTGGCACTGACCTCTATATACCTATACAAGTACGCTTCGCTGGACTGTCTATACCGGTCTATACACCGTGACATAATGAGACGATTGGATTTCGCCATTTTGGCGCTGACAGCAGAAGTGAGCGTTCATGGAACTAATAATAGAGATAGGACAGTGTGACAAAATATATCGATACATTTTCAATACCCAGACCTACCATTCTATTTATGTATCATTTTAATATAATGCCATACTATAAATAAATGTATCAATTAATACTTATGTCTTAGACACTAGTATAAAAAAAAATACATATAAAATACACAAATACACCTCATATAAAACAAAAATCGATTATTCGATATTGAACTTTTAAGTAGTTTTTAACTTAAAGAACACGTTTCTTAGTCTTGACCACGTTATATTAATATTCGACGCTTTTGTCTAGCGAAAAGGGGATGAAAGTGATTTTTATTACCCGAGACTGGTAAGGACCAAAATAATATATAAAAACAAACACCTATGTAAGCGGGTCACTATATAATTTGTTACATTTTTTAATGTTACCTTATGCGATTTTATGGGATTAAACTCGGATTAAATTAATATTACGTTAAAAACATGGACTTAAATTAACAGAAGAGCGTAATATGGCCGCAGTCCGTCTGATGATAAGTGGATGCTGTGGCCCATAGATATCTAGGTACATTTATCCTCAAATAAAAATCAAAATGCGTTGTCGCCCCTGAGGATAAGATGGAATGTCTCAGTTGCAGTAAAAATAGTATCAGGTTCTCTTCATTCACCTTAAGAAACACAGCAGCATTAAGTTTCGTTAAATTGTGTTAATATCTCATACATTTTTTTATAATACTCATATTTTAGTTCACATAATATTATCACAACGCAGTTGCAAACGATTCCCACCAGAGTTACACAAGTGCATTAAAAGTAGTAGATAAATAAAAGTTTTAAATCTTTGAAACCTCCTCCTATTTTGAAGTATATCAAAAATAAAATACTGTTAATTTGTAAATACTGTTAAAACAAATTTTTCGTGTTAATTCTTTTTCATTTTCTTTCATTTAAGCACAGAATAAATAATACTTAGTTAAAAGAACTTTAAGTACCAATTTAATTGTACATATTTAGAGAAAAGAACGTCATTGCAAATTTAAACATTTATCTCCCAATATGTTATTTTCTATCTTATACTAATATTCTATCTTATATAAAATAAGCCTAAAATTAAATTATAAAACTTACATCTAATAATAATAAACCTTAATCAATCTATGTCTTTATGCGATATGCGTAAACTAAGGCAGGAGATTGACAGCAGCATGTTCTTGATAAAATAATCTCATAATAAAAAACTGCGGTCTCTAAACTTCCTGCTAACTATGGCAATCATCCTCCCTGAGCAACGATACAAACGGCCCCAACTAGAAGATAGGTCAAGGAATATAGTAAAGCTTTGACAAGAGAAATAGATTTTGCTGGATTTGTAATGTTGATACGATGAGCTGAATGTAGGAAAATTTGGAATAAATTAACAAAACCGAAACGGGTCAACAGCTGTTTTATGGAGGAAGAAAGACTCCTTGATGAACTCTTTATTCTAGAAGCGTCTTTACAGAAAGCGAACTAGGTCCAGCCCCGGCGGTTCGACAAAAATAAGATTGACTTGATTATGTCGATCAACGATAACTGTGCAGTTATGTCCAATGGGTTCAGGTGGTTCAGGACCGTATTTTTTTGCATTCCTTAAAGCTTATGCTTAGCAGTGGATTTGTGGAGGCTTGTAATGATGAAGACGAATTCATACTTTCTCTATATAATTATTTATACTCGTAGTTTTTCAGATTGTTTCGTAACTTACACTTATGGAAATATGATGAGATATAATGTGTACATACCTATTCACTACATAACACTACTCTTATGAATTAACAAATCGCTTAAGAATCGTAAAAATGTTTTATTTAACTTTTTATAGTTAACTCAGACAAAAGAGGGCATGTCTTTGTGGACTAAACTGTCTTTTCTACATTTTACTCCGCTGTGATCGGATACGAGAATTTTATCAAAATAATACGTTATTTGACATCATAGCAAGTAAGTATTTCTTTTTATTTATCATTTTCTACTTCAATCAGATATGCATTTGAAATTCTAATAGCTTGCGATTTAGTTTCTCGGTGAGATATTGCCATTAGATAGCTTTGCAACTCTTCCGACGTTGACGGAATATATTATGGCAAAATCCACAGTGATAGATACCGTCGCGAATCTGAAATTAGACATTTCTTTATGACATATTATACATAATATTACTTCAAAACATTTTGGAACTAAATACTTGCTTTTATATAAAAATAATTCGGTAAAATTATATGTGCTAAATCAGCACTTAAAATTGCAATCAACACTTTCACTGGTGCTGGCGGAATCGAATCCGTTGTATTAGTACAGAAATAAATTTGTTATTTGAATTATAATAAAAATCACCTTTCTTATAAATTCGTTTTCCTGACAAACAATGACTTCAGCTTTGTCCAATAATGTTTTATGATGTTGAGTTTTCGCGTGTAATTCTATTGAAAGCACAATATTTGCATCACACAGTTGGCATCTTACTGTATTTTCGTTGTAAGTAATCATGTGAAAACTTGATAAGCTTATACTGATTTTTTGTTAAATATTACTAATTGTGGAAGGGCAGAATTCAATTCAATTACAAGAATATTAGTTTTATAAATTTCTTCAGTGGTATGGTTACGGTTTTCTGCTGCGATTTTGAAATATTTTCTTTGTGCACTGTATTTGAAACATGATCCTCCATATTTTCTTATATATTAAATTTTATTATATGAAATTCTTACATCACAAGCATTACAGTAAGCATTTCTCTTTTCAAGACTATATTTCAATCCGTTTTCTTTTGCAAATTTATATGCAATTTCTATTGCTTCATGAGGTTCATGAAGTTTAGATTGACTTGGTTCTTGCTCAATACTTTTGCCCTCCACTTTGCTAGATATAGTTTTATGATTTTCTTCAATTTTCTGACAATGAGACTTTTGCATTGTCTTTTTTGATTCATTATATAGTTTAATGGGATCTGTTTCCTTTTTATTTTTGTTATTTTAGTAATCTCTTTATTCTTACTTTCATCATTTTTAGAGTGCCTTTATCACTCTCTTTGCATTACGCTCAATTTTATGCCTTAATAATGTATCTCGCATAGTGTTTGGAGTATTTTTTTCATTATCAGTGACATAATTTTTACTGCGTCTTTTTGGATTACTGGTGTTCACTTGGCTGTATAATTCCTTGCATTTTGAGTATTTTTCAGTATGGCATTCATTTTTGAAATGCATTGATAATGTGTCCTTACTGAATATTGAATTACATACAAGGCAATTATAAAATTCACCGTCCACCTAAAATCAGATGAATTAAATCTAAACCCAAGCATACTGTTCGCGACGGTGAAAAGTGTTTGAAAACAAAGTGATTGAAAAATAATATTAATAAGTATTTGTGACAAACCTAAGTGAAAAGTGCAATAATATAATTTTACATGTTTTGGTAATAGCTAAGAAAATAACTCTTATTTGTACAAACGAAAAGTCGACCTATAGATGCGCGACATATTATAGAACTTTCTAGGCGTTTTTTTAAATTAACTGCGTAATAGTTGATCACGAAAATGATGGAAATAATTTTTATGCCCTAAAAGAATTGTAAACATGGTAATGAATTAGATTAAGGTTTATAGATTAAGGAAATATAAGAATACTCGTATTTAGCGTGATGAAACTTATTTCCTACTTATAGCAAAATTAAAATTAATGTACCCAAATATTGTGAAAATTTGGGATATTTTGTTAATAACTTTTACATTGTTAATATATTAAGAAAACTTTACGGTGTGCTAATAGACAACTGAATTACCGATGTAAAATGTATAGTACATTAGCGTAAGAAGTAATCGTGTAGAAAAATTGTAATTTAAGACAATTGTGTTATTTAATTTTAAGACATTGGCAAGCGGCTCACTTTAAGGTAACGCTCGAGTCTACCTTAAGGCTTCGGGGCCCAGTAACATTGTAGTAGCTGAAGTGACTAGTAGTAGAACCAAGAAGTAGCTGAATATAGAACATAGTGAATAGTAGCTGGCAACATAGTAGCTGATAATAGCAGCTACACAAGTGATAGTAATAGCTAGTTGTACAACATAGTAGCTGATAAGTAAGTTACTACCGAACAATTTAAAGAAATAGTCAACTGAAGAAATCGTCTGAAAAATATAGTGACCAACCGATAGTGAACAACCGATATAGAACAACCGTAGTTGACCAACCGTATTCAACAACCGTGGTCAATAACCAATAGTCAGAAGATTTCCGCCGAACAGTTGAGCAGTCGAACCGCTGGCCACTGCCTTGCCATTTGTATTCTATTTCGTGCATTTGGTTTTACCTCAGTCCACAGTACCCCAGCTGCACCCACAAAGACGGCAGTAGAAGTATCCTCCGGAACCTATAGGTGTAGGACGTGAGCGACTCGCGAGTACTTTCGATAACACTTACTCCCGAGTTTCGCCCGTCCGGCACATTCGCTGGTCCTTCGAGCCGGATAAATTCGTTGGTCCTTCGGAACCTGATAAATCCGTTGGTCCTTCGGAACCGGATACATAGTCGCTGCCGTATAGAAGCCGCTGGATTTCGCCGAGTCAAGATGCCGATCACTCGCTCGCAAGGAAGGAGCCAAGACGTGGACCGTTGATCTGGAAGGGTTCATCGGACAATGCCACCGCCATCCACCACTTTTCTGTAAAATTTTCGTATGGACGAGCATCAAGTATTTTTTGGTAGGTACTAGAGTCTCCGTCAGATATTAATCTTTCATAAATAAGATCGTGTCGCTCTAAAGGTTGTTTAAAGCCTCCCAAAATCTATACCAGTTGAAGGGCCGTTAAAATTTTTGAAGCATTGATGTAATTTTGGATTTACTTTTTTTCTTTCAGCTTGGGCACAAATACTGCAATATTTATTTTAGTTTTCGTCCAATTATAGCGGCAGCCCCAGACAGTGAAGAATAATTTTTCTTATATGTGCGCTTTGAATAACACCCATCAGCAACTACATCAATAGCAGGTATCTAGTTGTTATTGATTCTGCCTTCTGCTATTGCTATAGCCTTTTCTTCTTATCTAACCTTAGTCATATTTTCTTCAGCAATCTCTTCCCACTTTTTCGCTATCAATTCTTGTTTATTTCTAAATATAGCTGGTGATATAAGAGGCAAATCAAGCACTGAAGCCAGTTCCTGGAGTTGTAAGTGACTTGTGAGTTGTTGTTTATATTACAATCATCACCATCACTGTCCATTCGGTCGGAGCTAAGTTTTGCAAGACCCGCCGCAGAAGAACAAAAACCTCCGATCATACTCTTAATCTCATGGCTGTTAGACGGGAAATGAAGCTGCAGTCTTCAGTAGATTTGATAGCATACAGGCAACTGAACAGACAGATCTCCAAATGCATGCGGCGCGACTTACGCAATTTTAATACTACTCATATTGAAGAAGCAATCGAGCGGAACCAGGGCTCTAAAGTCTTTGCCAGAGATCTGTCTGCTGAAAGAGCCAACTGTCGAAGCTGAAGACCGAATGTGGCAGTATCGTTTCTGGACACCTGAGATTTTGAGTGAGATTGAGAGACACATAAAAACTGATTTGCACAGCTCACATTGAAATTTAAATTTAGATTTAAATCCAGTTTGTTTTTCTCCTACTAGTTGTAAACACTGCAAATCACAACCAAGAGGGCTGTGTCTGGAATTTATTTTAATTTCTTTGAAAAAATAATTTATATCTACAAGGCGTCTTCCTAAAGGCACTTTAATTTTTTTTTCTGCTTGTTCTTTTTCAATATAAAGTTCTGGACTCTTTTCTCTGACTCTTTGTGGCTGCAAAGTAACAATTTACTTTACTTTTATAACAATTTACTTTAATAACAATTTACTTTTAATAAATAATAATTTTACGTGGAAGAGCCATGCTGCAGCTGAAAAAACCATATATTGAATATTGAACATGGGCATGGCCTGAGTTAAGAGTACCCTAACCGACGATCATGTATGTGCAGATGTATTATGGATGTGAAAGAAGGAGAGAGATGTGCCTACACCTCTGGATAACAGACGTGAGAGTTTATGTATGTATATGTATATCTAGAATTTTCTACTAGTGAGGACCTTTAATTGGCTTTGCTGTAGCTATTAAGTATTATCTATATTAGTTATAGCTTTTGTCTTCAAATAAAGTAAAATAAAAACATGCGTGAGTGTCGTGGAACACTCGGTTGGAACGAAGTTCCTTTCGTAGTATATTATTATTGATAAACCACTGACCTCTATATATACAAGTACGCTGGACTGGCTATACCATACAAAATGCTCATGCCGATTTGAAGCGCCTCATTTTCCATACCGGGAACTGATCTGGGAACTGATGATTTAGTGCCATCTCATCTATGGATGATCTCAAGTTATTCGCCTTTATTATATATACTAAAAATGCACGGCGCTAACACCTCTTGGCAAGGTGCTGACTGACAGCGCTGACGTAGCAGTTTTGTCACATAACCGTTACGTCAGTGGGCGATGGGGTCGTCACTTTCCTATGCCTTTTATTATTTTATTATTATCTTTTTCAAGCCGTGCGGCCGTTTTATTAAGTAGTGTGTTCTGAGATATTGGGCGTAACTTCGTTTTCATCTATTTGTAAAAAATTCTAACGGTACGGCACGTATTTAATAATAGTTTCAGGCTATGGTGAGGATGTTTTGGGATTACTCCTGTAGTTGATAACACAATCGGTACTATGTATACTTTTTCTTGTTTCCAAATTCTGCTAACTTCGTCTTGGAGATCTGCATATTTGTGGATTTTTTCTGTTATTGTCTTTGTAATATTATGTGTGTTAGGTATAGCTATATCAATGAGGTAGGTGATTTTATTAAGTTTATCTTGTAGTGTAGTGTCTGGTCTATTATAATGTACTGTTTTGTCAGTTAGGATGGCGCGGTCGTAGTACAACTTATGTGTTGTATTTTCTAGAACTGTATTTGGGATGTATTTATAATAAGGTGTAATAGTGTCTTGTATGAGGTTATGTTGAATAGCAAGAGTTTGATGTATGATATTAGCTACCTGGTTATGTCTATGAGTGTAATCGGTTTGGGCGAGATGTGGGCATGCTCCAGTTATATGCTGAATGGTTTCAGAATGTATGTGGCACTTTCGACACTTATCATCTAATACAGTGGGATCTTTAATGATATATTTCCTGTAATTGCGAGTATTTATAACTTGGTCTTGAATTGCGATAATAAAACCTTCGGTTTCAGGGAATAAAGAACCTATTTTTAACCATTGATTTGACGCAGCTTATCAATCAAGGGTTGTTCCAGGTCATGATAGTGTCGGTCGTGCAGCACTTTTTGTTTCCATGCTTCTTTTAAAATTTGCTCCGGGTCTGTAACTAAGTTATGGGGTCTTTGTGTAGTAGGTAGATGTAAGTTTAGTGGTGTGTAATTAATGTCATTACATTGGATTGCTTTGTATGTCACTCGTATCAGATTTTTGATAAAAGTTTGCAGTCCGTGTACTTGTTTTTGCCATAGGTTTTGTATACAGGGTATTTTTGAAACGCTCCCGAAAACGAAGACAGACGACAGTACTAACTATATCTTAGATGATGGGTGAAATATAAAATCGATCCTGATGAAAAAAATCATCTTTTCACAACGTTTTATTAGCTTCATTCACGCTCCATCGTGTTGATATAGTTAAATAAAACATTAATTTCATTAAAAGAATCATGAAAATACTTAAATATTAAACCAGCAGTGGAATTTAAAATAAATAAATCATAAAATCAGCTGACTAGGGTCAATATCCGCGTCGAAGCCAAACTCTTTATCTAGCTCCGTACAGGTCCCGTCACGACGCTGAGCGACAGTGGAGGGTGTGTCTGCGCATGGGTACAGTCGCGTTCTAAAGTACTACATGGTACTAGGCTGTTGTTTTATAATATTATAATAGTAATTAATGGTTTTATTGTAGAATCATAATAGTTACTTTACTAGCTTCTTAGAACTTTGGAAGAGGTTGAAATTAAAATGGATAATGTATGCTTGAGCATTATTTTTATTTCAATCGTAAAATAAAGTAGTTTGTAACAAGAAAACTTAAGCTAAGGGTGACACGCCGTCCATTATACCGTTAGAACATGGAACATGGAAGCCGGATGTCGATGGTGTGTTGGTGTTACTGGATGCTACTTCATCAGAATCATCATCATCAATGCGAATGATAAATGTTTCCGTCATCAGGTTGACCACATGGTAATTTTTCGGTATTCTTCCTCAATACATTTAACTTTACTGCACAATTTTCCCATTCACCTTCTATTTACCTTTTCGTTCACTAGTACAGTCATAAAACAATAGATATAAATAATTTTTCTTTCCTTCCTTTTAAAAACATCGTCGCGCGTCGTGCATAAAGCTGTGTGTGCGACTGTATATTGGGAAACATCGCTTTTCAAAGCGCGGCAAGAATGAGGAACCAATAGCGTGCGCGCACAACAATACTGGCGAGCATTCCCCCGTCGCGCCCCCTTTGTACCACGCGCTGCCGCCACCCGGCCGACTGTGTCACCTCGCGTCAGCGCCAACATATGGGGAATTCCCCAAATTTACCTACTAAGATTTGTTTGCAAGCGACATAAGAATTAGAGGCGGCAATTACAATAAAACTTGCAAGTAATTTGTAATGATTTTGACGTACCTGTTTTCAAATCAAAGTATTGGAAGGATTAAAACGGAAAGTCAATAAAAGTAAAGTAAAATAATTATTTTTAGATTAATTAACTGTCGATCATAATTGCAATTGATTTTAACTATTAAATTATTCAATACCATTTTATTTCTATTTTCTTGTACAAAATCAAAGATAACCAAACCCAAGTAAGTACGTTTATTAATTTCAATATCATTTTGTAGTAACGAACTGCTTGTTTCGTCAGGGTACAATTGATTGTCTAATTGTATTAAAAAATTACAACTATAACTTCTAAATTCCATATGAAAGACTAGTCGTAGGGATCATATGGAAACTAAACTTATAAAATAAAAGTTGGCAATGTCATAACATTTGACGGTCTGTGGAATGTTCAAAGTGTTTACCGCAAGGACGTTAGTTAGGACAGTAGGCTTCAGTTTTGGCGGGATTCACTATTAATTTTAGTTTTTGAGACAGTTCCGCGCTGACTTTGGACACGCATGCGCGAGCGACAGTTCATTGGTTTTGTTTATTAAATTCTTATTGTTATTACTTGGTATTACGTACTTGTTATTACGTGTTATTCTTGTTGTTACGTTTTGTGTTTCTTTTTGTTTTAATAATGCCTAACGCGTACGTTTATAGTGCTCGTGAATACGGCAACATATTAATGTGCTTGGAGAATCTCATAAGGCCACGGAGGATCGGTGCCGTTTCATACCTAATTTTTAAATTACTTAGTACTGAACTGATCTGAAAAGGTACATAACTGAATACATCAGAATAATAAACATACCTACATAATGGATAAAAAGCATGACTCTAACCTTTTAACATTTTATTTAAGTATTTTTTCATTAGCGGGGAATCGAACCAGTTATTTGGTTTATTTAACCTATTTTTTTAAATAACTTAGTACTGAACTGATCTGAATAGGTACATAACTGAATACATCAGAATAAAAATATACCTACACAATGGATAAAAAGCATGACTCTAACCTTGTTAACATTTTATTTAAGTATTTTTTCATTAGCGGGGAATCGAACCAGTTATTTGGTTTATTTAACCTGTGAATTCGAATTAAAGTGGCTACGTGGAGACAAGCACAGTGGCAAATTAGTAGGTTAAGTAGATAAGTTAGGTATTTAGACAAGTGTTGTAAATTATTAGGTATTGTGGTACCATCGCTAGTTACGGGCCGCGCGAATTCGGCGTTCGCGCGTACATTGACCCCTAGTCAGCTGATTGTAATTCAGTAATTCCACTGCTGCTTTTATGTTTAAGTATTTTCATGTTTTATTTTAATGAAATTAACGTTTTATTTAACACGATGATTTATACTAACACGATGGAGCGTGAATAAAGCTAATAAAACGTTGTGAAAAGATGAATTTTTTTTCATCAGGATCGATTTTATATTTCACCCATCATCTAAGATATAGTTAGTACTGTCGTCTGTCTTCGTTTTCGGGAGCGTTTCAAAAATACCCTGTATTTATGAGTCCTCTGCCTCCGTTGTATCTTTTATAGCTAACCTTACTATAGCCGATTTCGGGTGGTGGTGGTTGTGTTTTGTTAATATTGATCGTGTGGCTCTTTTTATAGAATAAATATTAGTTTTGCTCTATTTTACTATACCGAATGAGTAGATAAGTACTGATATGGCGTAAGTATTCACAGCTTTTATTAGGTGTTTTCCAAACAGTTTAGATTTGCAGATGTTAGTTACTATTCTCTTATATTCATAAATGAGGTTTTCTTTTATTGTACCGTGATCTACGCCATTGAATTGGTGAAATCCTAGATACTTATAAATGTAATTCGGTTCCATGGCTGTTATTATCTGATTTTCATTATCGTCTATTGCGTAATCTTCTGTATGTATTTTACCCTTTATTATATGGAGGGTCCTACATTTGTCTAATTCAAATTTCATATTAATATCTCGGCTGAATTCAGCAGTAACATTTATTAATTTGTCCATTTCTTTGTAGGTTTTTGTATATAGTTTAATGTCGTCCATGTATATCAAGTGAGTTATTGAGTATCGGTACAACCTTATTTTATTATTATTATTATTTAATTACACCTCGAATAGGCGTTTTGCAGTTGTTGTGTGATCTACGTTATCATCGCCGAAAAGGTCAATGAGATCCCAAAATCTACTTACAACACGCCCTATCTTTGGGTCATAATACCGTACAACTACGCACATCGTTTTTATGGAACTGATGTCTGTGCTCTCAATCTTTGCCAATATTTTCCCCGTTTGGAACACTTTTGAAATTGGTTGTTGTTACAAACAAACAAACTAAATGAAAGTATGTCCTCTTTCATTTAGTTTGTTGTTTCTACCCGCACTATGACTTTGCAAAACACTTATGTCAGCCTGAGTTGTAGTATCACAAAGGAAAACATCGCTTTATAGGGTCTTTTGGTTCTTTTGGTTATTCACGTAACCACGAATAAAAGTCCTTATGTTTCAGCCACTCTACAGTACTCGAAATTTTGTTTGTACGAGATTTTGAAGTTTTACTTCATTTGGGGCGTTGGGAAAATTATGAGAGTGAATTTTACGATGCGCGCGCACACCTAAAACGACACCATGAAGTTGTTACGATGCGCGCGCATTGACACTAAAACGACAACTTCAGTGGGTAATTATTGTCTCTCAAGTTTTCGTGACAACTAATAACTATATTTAAGGTAGTTATTCAAATATATATGAATCTACAACACGTGTTTTATTTATATTATTATAGAGTATGTAAAGCCATATTGTAGGCGTATGAAAAACTAAGTTCTGACAGTTGTGTTGTGTTGTACGGTAAGGTATAAATTTTATTTGTGTTTTAGTGGCGAAATCCCCATAAATACATATTTGGCGACGAGGACCTTATTCACGAATTATTGAGTGCAATAAAGTTAAATAGTTACAAATAAATAATGTCAAATAAAGGAAATGTGTTGTTCGGCAACAACCTCACCACATGCAAGAGTGGGATATTTTAAGAGTCCAGATCTGTATGGCAAATGATTATCATGACGACACTGACAAAGCTGGAGTTATGAGAAGAGCCTTTTGCTCACATAATTAGCAGAAGATACATATCGCCTAGTACGCGATTTAGTTTTTCCGTTAAAACTAGAAGACTTAACTTACAAGATTCTTCTTGGAAATATTGACATCCAGTTTTCCTCAAAGAAATGTATGTTTGCGAAGACTTAACTGAATGGGCGGCCCGGGTTCGTCATCTCGCACAGTTTTGTGGTTTTAAAATAGAACTCGAGACGGCATTAAGAGACAAGTTTGTGCTAGAATTGGCGAATGCCGAGGAAAAGAAAAGTTTTTGGTAAAAACATCGATAGCTTGACATTGAACGAAGCGTTGGAATCAAAGGTCATTGCAAGATAAGGTCTAGCCATATCATCAGCGGCAGCGCAACCGTTTAGCTTTACGAGCCCAAGAAAATTCTGTTCGTCAAATTATAGAAAAAGATATCTTGCTTGGTTTGTGGATATAATAACCATACTAAAGATAAATGTCGATATGCGAATTATTTTGTCAAAAGTGTAATAAAAGGGCATTTAAAATTTCATACGATTTTTATAATATAGGGTGTTTAAATGGTACACCGATGAGAGCGGTCGTGTCGATAGCGTCAAAGCGAATTTTATGTGAAATAGACAGTGGCAGTGCTGTATCTGTTCTACCGGAGAATGTTTATCAATCCTATTTTCACAATGATTATTCATTAAACCATTGTAACGTTATTTTAAATTGTTATAATGGCTCTAAAATATCTCCTTTTGGCATTGACTTATATATTACTAGTGTCTCAGATGAATTAAAAAAGGCTTTTTACTTCATCTGAGACTAATATTGGGCTATTGTTTATTACCGGTGACGTATGAAAATCGTACTGAAATTATTCGTTTTTATATTATAAAAACAGATGTAAAACAACCAGTTCTGTTAGGCCGTGATTTTATTACGTCGTTTAATATGAAACTGTGTATTGGTGACTGTAACACTTACAACATAACGACTTAGTAAAACAACTGAAGGAAACATATTCACAGTTGTTTACAGAAGAACTGGGGACTTTTAATAAATATAAAGTAACTTTAAAATAAGTAATGATACTTAGTTAAAGTTTTAAGTCGAGAAGCAGTGGCGTAGCTATGTAACCAAGGGCTCCGGGGCAAAATGAAATTGGGTCCCTATTTAAACTAAACTAAATACTTTAAAGGTGTAAAACTACTTGAGCATCAGCTCCTTGTCGCCCTGCAAGGCATAGTAAAGCAAAGCTACTTACTACTAAGTATTATGTCTGATCCGGACTATAGTGCCACTCATACTCCTATCGCGGTTGCGTTCTGCAGATCGCCGCCGTGTTGGCACTATAGGTTGGCCGATTGGTACAGGATGCGGTCTTTTTGCATCCTTCCCTTGAGGACAGGGGCGGGTATGCTTCTTGCCGGATGATCCCAACGTGATTCTGTCGCTGATGTGGTACTTCAGGAATGGAACTCTTTATTCTATCATCTGTGGTGCCTGGTTTGGTCGCTCTTGTAAAATTGCATCGCGCTATAGTAGGAGTGCTTCACCAGCGTTAAAAAGAAGTATAATTTCGCATTCAGGTCGGTACAACACGGCTTGCACAGCGCTCGGTGCGTATAGCACTACTCTCCTAGACGTCAAATCAGTGGGCTTGATGGAGATCATCCCATTGTGCTGAAGACGTGTGCTCCTAGTTGGCACCGGTCGTAACGTGTCTTATCTAAAACTCTTTCTCCTAGGCGTAGTCCCGAACTCAAAGCAGATCCTAAAAATAACTGAAAGGCGACCGCTCAGACCTATCAACTTGTTCTCCAAAATAATGAAAACCATTGTGAACTGCCAGCTCATGAGGTTGAGGATCACCAATTTCGGGGTTGCTCAGCTGGTAATCTTCTGGTTTACCTGACTCATAAATCGGCGGAGGCAGAGAGGAGACCCTGGAAGTTAGTTTGGACATAGCGAAGGCCTTCGATCGGGTTTGGCACAAAGCGCTTCTTTCGAAGCTCTCTTCCTATGGGCTTCCGAGAATTTCTCAGGAAAACGTCGCCAGTACCGGAACAAACTTTTGTCTGAAGTCGAGTCTTTGCCGGATAAGGTCTCGATTTGGGGCGACTAAATCTAATTAAGTTTCTAAGGTGAGCCGCATGCTCGTTTGTCCTCCTCTTCTATATAAAAATACAATAAAACAAGTAGACAATTATCCTTAACAATGTTATATTTATGTTCTGGAAGTGGGAGTAATTATTGTGATTTCAGTTCGAGCCGTTCGCGGTCAGGAACCAAAAGTTAAAACTCGAAAATTCTTTATAGAACTAGGATAGTACATAATTTTTCGAACGTCGTTCTTGGAGGCCAAGAGGCCCTTTAGCTTGGGGCCCGGGCACTGCCCGCCTAGCCCCTGGTAGCTACGCCACTGCCGAGAAGAGTACCACTAGCTTTGAAACATAAAGTTGAGTTAGAATTTAATAAACTCTTAGATACTTACTACTAAATAAATTAGTACTAAATAAACTCTTAGATCTTACTTCTTCCGTGCGGAATCGAACCCGCGGCCTTTAGCGCTGCAACTCATTGCTAAGCCATGGCGCCAATTAATTGTTACCAGGATGTTAAGTAATTTTTAGTTATTTTTGTTTTGTTACGCTAAAGAAGTATAACTTCCTACGTGCGTACATAAGTAGACACACTTTTTTTAGTGACATTACATTTTTTGAAGGCCCTCACCACTCGTGTCACTTGAATAGCTGGAATCACTCATTTTAATAGTAGAAAAACCGCAACAAACGATTAAAAATAATTAAAACACCAAACGCTGAGTATAATAGCTTGTTTGCAATAGCTTGCTTGCTTGTAACAGTGTATATCCTAGATATTTACGAACTTCGTAATTTGGTCGCATAAATTTTGTCATCATGTCAAATCTTGGGGACTCCTAATCATTAGCCATACAGATCTGGACTCTTAAAATATCCCACTCTTGCATGTTGTGAGGTTGTTGCCGAACAACACATTTCCTTTATTTGACATTATTTATTTGTAACTATTTAACTTTATTGCACTCAATAATTCGTGAATAAGGTCCTCGTCATAAATATGTATTTATAGAGTTTCGCCACTAAAACACAAATAAAATTTATACCTTACCATACAACACAACTGTCAGAACTTAGTTTTTCATACGCCTACAATATGGCACATACTCTATAATAATATAAATAAAACACGTGTTGTAGATTCATATATATTTGAATAACTACCTTAAATATAGTTATTAGTTGTCACGAAAACTTGAGAGACAATAATTACCCACTGAAGTTGTCGTTTTAGGTGTCAATGTGCGCGCGCATCGTAACAACTTCATGGTGTCGTTTTAGGTGTCAGTGTGCGCGCGCATCGTAAAATTCACTCTCATAATTTTCCCAAACGCCCCAAATGAAGTAAAACTTCAAAATCTCGTACAAACAAAATTTCAGTACTCGTAGAGTGGCTGAAACATAAGGACTTTTATTCGTGGTTACGTGAATAACAAAAGAACCAAAGACCCTATAAAGCGATGTTTTCCTTTTGTGATACTACAACTCAGGCTGACATAAGTGTTTTGCAAAGTCATAGTGCGGGTGAAACAACAAACTAAATGAAAGAGGACATACTCTTTCATTTAGTTTGTTTGTTTAACAACAACCAATTTCAAAAGTGTTCCAAACGGGAAAATATTGGCAAGATTGAGAGCACAGACATCAGTTCCATAAAAACGATGTGCGTAGTTGTACAGTATTATGACCCAAAGATAGGGCGTGTTGTAAGTAGATTTTGGGATCTCATTGACCTTTTCGGCGATGATAACGTAGATCACACAACAACTGCAAAACGCCTATTCGAGGTGTAATTAAATAATAATAATAATAAAATAAGGTTGTACCGATACTTCAATAACTCACTTGATATACTTAGACGACATTAAACGATATACAAAACCTACAAAGAAATGGACAAATTAATAAATGTTACTGTTGAATTCAGCCGAGATATCAATATGAAATTTGGATTAGACAAATATAGGACCCTCCATATAATAAAGGGTATAATACATACAGGAGATTACGCAATAGACGACAATGAAAATCAGATAATAACAGCCATGGAACCGAATGACGTTTATAAGTATCTGGGATTTCACCAGCTCAAAACTTAGATCACGGAACAATAAAAGAAAACCTCATTTATGAATATAAGAGAATAGTAACTAACATCTGCAAATCTAAACTGTTTGGAAAACACCTAATAAAAGCTGTGAATACTTACGCCATATCAGTACTTATCTACTCATTCGGTATAGTAAATAGAGCAAAACTAATATTTATTCTATAGAGAGCCACACGATCAATATTAACAAAACACAACCACCACCACCACCCGAAATCGGCTATAGTAAGGTTAGCTATAAAAGATACAACGGAGGCAGAGGACTCATAAATATACAAAACCTATGGCAAAAACAAGTACACGGACTGCAAACTTTTATCAAAATCTGATACGAGTGACATACACAAAGCAATGCAAAGTAATGACCTTAATTACACACCACTAAACTTACATCTACCTACTACACAACGACCCCATAACTTAGTTACAGACCCGGAGCAAATTTTAAAAGAAGCATGGAAACAAAACTGCTGCACGACCGACACTATCATGACCTGGAACAACTCTTGATTGATAAGCTGCGTCAAATCAATGGTTAAAAAAGGTTCTTTATTCCCTGAAACCGATGGTTTTATTATCGCTATCCAAGACCAAGTTATAAATACTCGCAAGTACCGGAAATAAATAATTAAATTGCCCACTGTAATAGACGATAAGTGTCGAAAGTGCCGCATACATTCTGAAACCATTCAGCATATAACTGGAGCATGCCCACATCTCGCCCAAACCAATTACACTTATAGACATAACCAGGTAGCTAATATCATACATCAAACTCTTGCTATTCAACATAACCTCATACAAGACACTATTACACCTTATTATAAATACACCCCAAATACAGTTCTAGAAAATACAACACATAAGTTGTACTACGACCGCGCCATTCTAACTGACAAAACAATACATTATAATAGACCAGACATTACACTACAAGATAAACTTACTAAAATCACCTACCTCATTGATATAGCTATACCTAACACACAATATTACAAAGACAATAAGAGAAAAAATTCACAAATATGCAGATCTCCAAGCCGAAGTTAGTAGAATTTGAAGACAAGAAAAAGTATACATAGTACCGATTGTGTTATCAACTACAGGAGTAATCCCAAAACATCTTCACCATAGCCTGAAACTATTAAATATCACTGCTGAACATAGGCCTCCCCACGGAACGCCATAAAGCACGGTCCCGAGCCACATCCATTGACTTCCTGCATGTCTTACCAGGTCGTCACTCCATCTAGTGTGGGGACGCCCTACACTTCGCCTGCCGGTACGAGGCTGCCACTCGAGAAACTTGCTTCCTCATCGGTTGTCGGTTCTTCGAGCTATATGGCCGGCCCATTGCCTCTTCAGCTTACTAATCCGTTGGGCTATGTCGGTTACTCTGGTTCTTCTGCGGATAACCTCATTTCTAAGTTTATCACGCAGAGAAACCCGAGCATAACCCTCTCCATAGCTCACTGAGCGACCTTGAGCTTCCTCATACGGCCAACAGTGAAGGGCCACGTCTCAGTTCCATATTTTATCAATGGCAACACACTGGTTGTACAATTTAGTTTTGAGGTTTTGAGGTATGCCTGACGAGAAGATGTGTCGTAATCTCCCAAACGCTGCCCAGCCGAGTTGAATCCGTCGATTGACCTCTCGGTCGAAGTTGGACTTACCTAGACGGACTATTTGTCCCAGGTAAACATATTCGTCAACAACTTCGAGCTTAGTGCTCCCAACAACTACCGGCATAGGTGTGACATGGACATTAAACATGATTTTGTTTTGTCCATGTTCATCTTGAGACCTATTTTGTGTTTAGTTGGGAGACACTATTGAGGTCATTGAGCATAGTGCTTAGGTCCTCCAGCGATTCTCATTGACGTTAATATCGTATCCGTTCCAGTCCAGTAGCTTGAAAACGTCTTCCAATGCAGCGGTGAAGAGTTTCGGGATATTACGTCACCCTGTCTTACACCTCTCTGCATTTGGATAGGTTTCGTACTCTGGTTCTGTACTCGTACCATCGTAGCCCTACTGTGCAAACACTTCAGCACCTCGACAGTCCACTTGGCACCGCTGAAGGACAAATTTCGACGGAATCAAAGGCTTTCTCATAGTCCACATACGCAAGGCAAAGTGGCAGATTGTACTCTTCGGTCTTTTGTACAATTTGCCGAAGGGTATGTATGTGGTATATGGTGCAAAGCCTTTTCGGAAACCGGCTTGTTCGAGGCTGGAAGTCGTTGAGTCTGCATGCAAGACGATTCGTAATGACTCTAGAAAACAGCACGTAGACGCGGCTCAGAAGGAAATCGGTCTGTAGTTCTTCAAGAGAGCGTTGTCGCCATTCTTGAAGAACAAGACCATCACACTTCTGCACCACGCCTCGGTGTAATGCCACCATGGAGGACGGAATTAAAGAGCTTCTGAAGGACTTCAAGTACCGGTTTTCCACCCGCTTTCAAAGCTCCGTTGTAATTCCATCCTCCTGGGGCCTGCCGTTTTAAGGTGCTGGAGAGCCATTCTAATCTCGCTCAGACTGACGTCCGGTATATCATCGGAAAAGTGTCGGGTAAGACTTGCTCTTGGATCGTTACTCACACTTGCGTGTGGCCCCTACGATAACGTATACAGCTGCCCATAAAACCTCTCAATCTCACTTAAAATCTCAGGTGTCCCGGAAACAATGCGGCCACATTCGGTCTTCAGCATCAACAGTTGGCTCTTTCTGACAGATAAATCTATGAAAATGACTTTGGAGCCCCGGTTCCGCTCGATCGCTTCTTCAATACGAACTGTATTGAAGTTGCGTAAGCCGCATGCATTTGGAGGTACGTTTGTTCAGTTGCCTATATTCTATAAAATCTGCTGAAGACTGCAGCTTCATATCCCGTCTAACAACCATAAGATTAAGAGACTGATGATCGGAGAGTTTTGTGTTCTTCTGCGACAGGTCTTACAGAACTTAGCTCCGACCGCATGGACAGTTTGCACAAGCTTGTCATTTATATCGTCCACTTCATTGCAATCTTCTAGGCACTGAAAACGATTTTGTAACTCGAGTTGAAAGTTTTCGGGGCTTTGGTTAAACACGAGGGCGACGGGCGTTGACTTCATTAGACGTGACCTCTCCAACTTTACGTTTAGGTTCAGTGCCTCTCACCATTCGGTGATCGCTGCCAGTTTTCACCCTCCCGATCACTGAGACATCACTGAATAGTTGTCGTCTGGTCGTCATAATGAAGTCAATCTCATTTTTGTCGAACCGTCGGGGCTCGACCAGGTCCACTTTCTGTGGGGCCGCTTTTGAAGAAAGTGTTCATCATAAAGAGTCCTCTTTCTCCATAAAGTCGGCCAGCTGCTGGCCCTTGGGTTCCGTTGCCCTATTCCGAATTTCCCTACTTTCAGCTCACCGCTCTTTCTTGTGCCTAGTTTTGCTTTGAAGTTAACACCGTATAGTGGGTTTGGAGGAATACATGGCTCTGAGATATCCTCATACATTTCCTCCACCTCCATCAGGGTGTACCGAGGTTGGTGCGTAAACCTGTATGACCTTCAGAATACCGTTTGGTGATTCTGAGTATAAGGTACGCAACCCTCGTCGACACACTCCCAATCTTTACAGCGTTGTTAACGAGACTTGTGGACGATAAATCCGACACCTCCTTGGGACAGATGGTCGCCCTCCCGGTGATAGAATAAGTTGCCGGATTCGAGGATTACCGTGTCCTCCCCTCTCTTCGGACTTCGGATAGTCCTATTATATTCCAGCGTAACTTATCTATCTCTTCTTCCAGCTCAGGATCTTCTCGTCAGTCCTCAGGGTGCGTGTGCTATATGTTGCCAGGTCGAGTCGTCGTGGGTGGCAACCTAACCTCCACCAGATTCTTAGCACCCCTGCCCCGCCGTTACCATGGTCGCCACCGTAGCCAGGAATAGCGGGGCCGCCGAGACTGGGGCCGTTTATTTGTGTCGTTACTCATGGGGGTATATTACCATAGTTGCCACGCTTGGCGAGCGGGTTGGCAACCGCAGTTTTAATGGCTTTTGCTTTTATCAGAAAGATGCTGCTGCCCATCTTCTGTATCAAATTCCTTTGTCGCCTCTTACGACACCCACGGAAGATATGGGGTAGTGGTTATTCTTACCCGCCACTACACGGATTGGAAACTATTAAATATAAAGAGAATAAATACATACAATTACAGAAAGCCGCAATATTAAATACGTACCGTACCGTTAGATTTTTTTACAAATAGATGAAAACGAAGTTACGCCCAATATCTCAGAACACACAACTTAATAAAAACGGCCGCACGGCTTGAAAAAAAGATAATAATAAAATACTGACGTAACGATTATGTGACAAAACTGCTACGTCAGCGCAGTCAGTCAGCACATTGCCAAGAGGTGTTAGCGCCGTGCATTTTTAGTATATATAATAAAGGCGAATAACTTGAGATCATCCATAGATGAGATGGCACTAAATCATCAGTTCCCAGATCAGTTCTCAGTACGGACAATGAGGGCGCTTCAAATCGGCATAAGCATTTTGTATGGCATAGCCAGTCCAGCGTACTTGTATATATAGAGGTCAGTGGTTTATCAATAATAATATACTACAAAGGAACTTCGTTCCAACCAGTGTTCCACGACACTCACGCATGTTTTTATTTTACTTTATTTGGAAGACAAAAGCTATAACTAATATAGATAATACTAATAGCTACAGCAAAGGCCAATTAAAGGTCCTCACTAGTAGAAAATTCTAGATATACATATACATACATAAACTCTCACGTCTGTTATCCAGAGGGGTAGGCACATCTCTCTCCTTCCTTCACATCAATAATATATCTACACATACATGATCGTCGGTTAAGGGTACTCTTAACTTTGGTCATGCCCATGTTCAATATTCAATATATGGGTTTTTCTGTTAAGTGAATATTTATAAGTATGCTACATGTAAATGTTAAATAATTCAATAATGTATTATATTTATATAATTTTTTTTTACAATATTAACTGTGAATTTAATTTTATATTGCTGTACCAACTGCCGTACCCAACAATTGTAACCGTGGTAGAGCCACGCTGCAGCTATGCAGTAGCACGTATGGGCCGGCTCGAACTGGGAAGTATCATGACCTCACAGAATACCAGCGTAAAGTAGAAGCTTTGCTTCTGCGTTTCGCTTAGTTAGTGCAAGTGGCCGAGACCTCCTCACCCATTACATGTGATCTTTTGTTTACCTAACACACAGATGGGCGCAGACGATCGAGACCAAGGGAGGCTTTGGCGGTTAGTTTGGACATAGCGAAGGCCTTCGATCCGGTTTGACACAAAGTGCTTCTTTCGAAGCTTCCTTCCTATGGGTTTTCTGGCTGATCGGGCATCAAGGTCGTAGTAGATAGTGCATGCTTCGAATACAAGCCTATTAACGCTATTGTTCCACAAGGCTGCGTGCTATCACCAATGCTGTTCCTTCTGCATATCAATGATATGTTGCAAACCGGTAACATTCATTACTATGCGGACGACAGCACTGGTGATGCTTTATACACCGACCGTGCAAATATTTTTCGGTAAACGTCGCCGAGTACCTGAACAAACTTATGTCTTAAGTCGAACCTTTGTTGAACAAAGTCCCGGATTGGGGCGACTAAATCTAGTTCAGTTTAATTCCCATAAGACACAAGTTTGCGCGTTTACCGCTAAAAGAACCCCTTTGTTGTGTCTCCTCAGTTTCAGGGCACTCCTTGTTGCCTCAGCCTCTATCGGAATCCTCGGCGTCGACATATCGAATGACGTGGTTACTTGGAATAGAAGGCCAAATTGGACTCTAAAAGCTTGGCGTGTTCAGTAGAGCGGGACAGTATTTCATGCCGGCACAACGCCTGCAACTTTACAAGGCGCAGGTTCGACCGCACATGGAATACTGTTCCCATCTCAAACCAGGGCTCCCCAGTGCCAGCTCCTTCCATTTGATCGCATCCAGCGCAGAGCGGTTCAAATCGTCGGCGACCGAGCTCATTCTAATCAGCTTTACTTACTGGCGCTGCGAAAAGATGTTGCATTTCTTTGCGTATTCTGTCGTATCTACCACGGAAGGGCTCAGAGGCATTGTTCGGACTAATTCCAGCTGCTCAGATTTGCACATCGTGACAGAACTCGAAATACCATCCGTACCATCTGGATGATTGGCGGTCCACTACTGTGCGATTTAGAAGAAGTTTTCTTGTTCGCACAACTTCCTTGTAGAATCGAATACCACTAGCTATTTTCCGGACCGATACGACTTAGGGACCTTCAAGAAAAGAGCCTACTACGCATCTGCAATTCCCTGGTGTTGTAGTTGTTCGGGCGGCGGTAGTCACTTACCATCAGGTGAGCCGTATGCTCGTTTGCTCTTTTTCATATAAAAAAAACTGAGGCCTATGTTCAACAGTGGACTTTTACGGGACCGATAAAGAAGAAATCTGTGTATAAGCAACTGAAAAAAAAAATTAAAATAAAATAAGGCGTGACCTCTGAACATTGCTCTGTGCACTCAAAGTGACTGCCAAGTCGGATCCGGCCGTGTATTGCGAACATCGGACCTACCAAGGCCACGGTACGGTGCGTACACATTCGACCGTGTGTTGGGCCGGGAACATACATAGAAATTCTGTTTCGGAATTCTGATTGGAAATTCCGTAAATACATCACACACATACGTTTATTTCCGTTCGGAATAATAAGGCTCAGTTGGGAGACGCTAGCCCTTGAGTCTAGACATTCTGCCAGCAAATAATGACGACGATTTTCTGATTTCGATTCCATTGTTGCTGTATTATTGTTACTGGGTGCATTCCCTTATCTCCCTAAGATTGCAATATAGTTAGTCAATATTATATAAAAGGATCTATCTATCCAGAGATTTTTTAAATATGGAAACTCTTTCGACGAATTATTATACAAAATAAGATGAAAGGTTACGAAAAGAGATACACATATAAGATTACATGTAAAACATACAAAACACATCTACTCGCTTCGGTCGTGCGACACACACCGTTCCGTACGGAACGCGCACACGCTGAGCGCGTTCCGTACGGAATTTACGAATGTGTTGTGACTCATACAAAATCTATGGAAGACTTGCGTCCGGAACGTCTTTTTCCGTGGGGATTCGAACGCACAGGCAGTCATGCGGAACTTCGAATCGGATAAAATTCCGTACGGAAAACTACTGTACGTGTGTGATAGGTCCTTGATTTTAGGCCGGCCACATACATACGGAATTCCGTTTCAAAACTAATTCGGAATATCTATCCGGGATTCCGAACGCAACAAGTTCATATAAAATCAAGGATCCGTCACACAAGAAAAAGATGCAAATAGTTGACCATGCAAAGCAACGCGGTCAGCATCAGAAACAAGAATAAGCCTTTAATAAGGTCTTTTAAAAATCTAATAGAGAAGGGATACTATTACAGGAAGGTGAGTGGCAGAAAGAGGAGAATATGTAAATTAACAGATGACACCAGGAGAGCAATTTTGCTACGTAAATCATTCTTTAAGAGGCAATTGTTAAAGTCACCTAAAATAATGGTATTATCATAAAGCGGAGTCAGATTTACAAGTTTTTCTAAACAAGAAAAATAATTTATATTGTGAGAAGGAGATAATAGACACCAAGTAAAGTCTTTAGAATGATTAGTAATAATTTCAATAAATAAATGTTCAACAAAATGTGTGTACATATTAGAAGAATGATCAACTAATTTATAAGAACCGGTTTTCCACCCGCTTTCAAGCTCCGCTGTAATTCCATCCTCGCCTGGGGCCTTGCCGTTTTAAGGTGCTGGAAGCCATTCTAATCTCGCTCAGACTGACGTGGGATATCATCGGAATAGTGTCGGATAAGACTCGCTCTTGGATCGTTACTCACACTTGCGTGTGGCTCCAACGATGATGTGTACAGCTGCCCATAGAACCTCTCAATCTCACTCAAAATCTCAGGTGTCCCGGAAACGACGCTGCCACACTCGGTCTTCAGCTTCGACAGTTGGCTCTTTCTGCAGACAGATCTCTGGCAAAGACTTTGGAGCCCTGGTTCGCTCGATCGCTTCTTCAATACGAGCTGTATTGAGTTGCGCAAATCCCGCGCATGCATTTTGAGATCTGTCTGTTCAGCTGCCTGTATGCTATCAAATCTACTGAAGATTGCAGCTTCATTTCCCGTCTAACAGCCATGAGATTAAGGTGTGATCGGAGAGTTTTGTGTTCTTCTGCGGCGGGTCTTACAAAACTTAGCTCCGACCGCATGGACAGTTTCCACGAGCTTGTCATTCTTATCGTCCACTGCATTGCAATCTTCTAGGCACTGAAAACGGTTTTGTAACTCGAGCTGAAAGTTTTCGGGGCTTTGGATTAAACACGAGGGCGACGGGCGTTGACTTCATTAGACGTGACCTCTCCAACTTTACGTTTGGGTTCAGTGTGCCTCTCACCATTCGGTGATCGCTGCCAGTTTTCACCCTCCCGATCACTGAGACATCACTGAATAGTTGTCGTCTGGTCGTCATAATTAATAAAGTACCATATTGCTGCATCTTTAACATAAATTTTTAATGATACGACTTGTTTTGACTAACTTCAATAAGGTCAGTGCTAATAAAACAATGTTTTTTTTGGATAATTATACCTAATATAGCACTAGCTCCTATTACTTGCACAGTACAATTATCATTACCTTATTAGCAAAATCTATCGTGTGAATATAACACCTCTACAATTTCTTCTATTTATGGCCAGGTATTCCAACATGTGTAGGAATCAAATTAAAAAGTGTGCGAAGCTGAGCGTATGCTATTGTTTTATTATGTTTTTATTCTCATAGTAGTGCACGTTGATTACAACGTTCGTCAAATATCTATATTGGTGAGTTTAATCATTTTTACTTTTAGAAATTCAGTCGTGATAACTTTTTTTTGATTTCATACTTGTTTTGTTTATTGCAGATCATGGCCATCCCTGAGGAAAACATTAAGTCTAATCCTATCACTAATCTGTATTACTATGCTCAGGATGTGGATAAATTTATACTAAATTATTACAACTAAGAGGAGCGGCTTCATGATTTACCACCAAATAGAATAGCTATCTAGAAAAGCTAGCTAATAGAAAAGCGTGTGTTAGTGATGACGTTTGAATTAAATGAAATAGAAATTCCGAAAGAAGAGGAAAGAGATAGAGAGATAAGTATAGATGAAATAATGAAAGCAATGAAAAGTATGAAAGCAGGTAAGGCAGCCGGATATGATAAGTATCACTCGAAATGCTAAGGGCTGGAGAGGAAGTGGTGGCAGACCTGCTGTACACCTTGTTTAATTTGTGTTGGGAACTAAGCGGGTATCGGCAGACTGGTGCTAAGCCGTGATATTCCCACTATATAAGGAAAAGGATCGCAGCAGGACTGTAAAACTACTAGTGGTATCAGCCTTCTTAGCATTGTGGAAAAACTGTATGCTAAGGTGCTAATTGAAAGAGTTATAAAAGGTACTGATGGAAAAATTTGGGATGTGCAAGCGGGATTTAGAAAGGAAATGGGATGTACGGATCAGGTCTTTTCATGCGCATGATCATGGAGAAGTTTTGGCCAAAACAAAAGGTTTTGTGCGTTCGTGGACTTGGAAAGGCTTATGACAGAGTGGACAGGGATTTGTTATGGCAAACACTGAACTCATTTGGGTTGAGCGCTGAGTTGATACAGTCATTAAAGTCTCTGTATAGGACTCCAGTGCTTGTGTCGGGATCAACAGGGCCTACTCGGACTGGTTTGGCATCCATAAGGTGTCAGACAGGGCTGTGTGGCTTCCCATGGCTGTTCAACCTATTTGTGGACAGTTGTTTGGAAAATTTGAAAGTTGAAGAATGCGGTTTAAGAATGGGTGAGTTAACAGTCAAATGTCTTTTGTACGCCCATGATCAAGTCATACTCGCGTCGTTGGCGGCCGAGTAGCAAATGATGGTTACATTAATGAACAGTTCATTAAAAGAAAGGGTAATGAAAGTGAACCAAGTAAGACGAAAGTTATGGTTTTGAAAGAGAAGAAAGTAAAACGATATGTGAAATAAGAATAGAAGAATTGGTCGAGCAAGTAGATGAGTTTGTGTATTTGGGATGTATATTGGGGATGGTAGATATGATAAGGATATAGAACGACAAGTGAACGCAGGAAATAAAGTAAATGGGGCTCTACACTCTGTTGTGGAAAGTCAGAATGTGTCCAAAAAGGTACGTATGGCAATTCACAATGCTGAAAGTTGGGTGTAGCAGAAGAAGCACGAGTAGAATAAATGCTAGAAATGCGGTCATTACGGAGTATGTTAGGGCTGAATCTGAATGACAGAGTGAGAAACTGTGTGATAAGAGAAGAGTGTGGTTTGCAGGATGATGTTGTGACCAGGATTAAAAAAGGAATGCTTCGGTGGTTTGGGCATGTGGAAAAAATGAATGAGGAAAGAGTGACAAAGCAAATTTATGTGGCAGAGGTGAACGACAGAGTCGGGAAGGGACGCCCTAGGCGAAAATTTATCGACCAAATTGGCGATATATTGAAAATGGGCCAAATTAAGAGTACCCTTAACCGACGAGCGTGTATGCGTAGGTATATGGATGTGGATGAGGCGAGAGAGGTGTGTTAGGATCATGCTAAATGAAAGTCCATAGTCTCTGCCTACCCCTCTGGGTGACATGCGTGAGTGTTTATGTTATGTTATAAATGTTATGTAGAATAGCTATAAATAAGAGCAGCAATTGAAATTAAAGAAATATTCCAGGAAGAGAAGCCGTTCTCAAGAATCATCATCATCATCATACATTATCCGTCAAGATAAAGATAAACGAGGCTATCGTCTAATTAAAATCAACATTTACGAACTTAATGCAAAAACAAAATGTCATCAACGATCTCAGTGCTCAATATGTCGTGGATTCAATGTATGATGAAGTGTTAGATGCTAAATTGTCTTATAAAAAAAATAGGTGAAAAATTATGTGAGAACTAGCTTCTAAAATATAATAAAAGTTATTATACATTGAATTTTATTGTTGTTTCATTATGTATCATCATCATTATTTAATTGTGTAGAGAGAAAAAAAAAGAGAAAGACATTTATTGTTCCAACGAAAATATTTAATAAAACTAAATATAAAGTTATAAACATGATAATACATGTAACTTAAGCTATACATTTATCTCTTACTTACTTACCGTACTGTATACATAGTAGTAGCATCACATAGTTTTACATTCAAATTTATTAAAATACAGTTTTATAGTGTCCCAATGGTAAAGTATTGTATCTGCTATAATTTGTCTTTTGTCATCTCTATTAAGTACAAGTTTATCAACTTTTGAGTAAATATTTGATGATTCTTTGATCTAATTACACATACTCTTTCTAAAGTTTTCATTAGACATAACGTTCGTTTATATTTTTCAATAGTAAGTTTTAGTAAAGATTTTTAATACCTTAGCTTTTCTTATTGAGGTTGTTTTGGAATCTATACAATATAATTTCGCTCTTAATCCAACAAATTCAGTTATTATATTACCACCCATTTCGTCTTTGAAAAACCCTGGAATTTTACAATTTACTTCAGGCATATCATACTGATCGTTTTTGATTACTTGTATCAAAATATTTTATATTCTTTTTATGTCTTCATAAAATCATCTGTATTTATTAGATACAACGGACTATCAGTATCAGTATAACAGAGTTGCAGCGAATTTTTATACAGGCGTTTCATTATAGAGTAATGAAAATGATACTAATGACTCTTAGCTAAATCCAAAATTGAAAACCCAATGTAAATTGGGCGATCAAGGACAACTTTGCTATTTCTAACTGGATTGCTACTAACAAATCTGAAATTATCGACAAATTTTTAAAATTAGGAGCGCTGACATATTTTCAGCACCACATAGTTTATTAGTCTTATTGGATGTATCTTTCCATACACTAACCAATTTTACATCGACTTGTTATCGTTTATTCTCTATTGTCTCTCAAAAATAGAATTGCTTTGTTTTTAAAAAATTCTTTCAAAGTCTGAAGTCGCGTTTTGTCTAAGTATTGTATTTAATAAAATGCATTTTGACTAAATGACAATATCCTATAAATTTTTCTTATATTTACGCGAACACTACATTGAATAAAACTACTTTTACGGATTATATCATGTTTAATAACTAATTTATTAAATCCGACGTTTCCCGACGTTTCGGGTGCTTACAGCATCCATTGTCACGGGGACTGTCGATAATTTCAGTCCCCGTGACCATGGGTGTTGTAAAGCACGAATCGTCGGGAAACGTTGGAATTAATAAAAATAAGTTATTAAACGCGATATAATCCGTAAAAGTAGTTTTAATATCCTAAACTTTGAGCAAAATGAGACCATGACGTAAACATTCTTTTAAATGCGGATAATGAATAACATATTTACATTTACTGTACAAACTGGCTATTAATTTTTCATGTTTGCTTCCTGGTGGAGCAAACTTCTCTGCTAAAATGGTAAATCTGAATGATCATCATGTATTTCAATTGGAAAGTGCAAGTCTACTTCAAGAATATATCTAATATCACTATCATCAGGAACACTCATTACATCAAATTGATTTATTTCTTTTTCACTTAGAAATTTAAAGTCCCCCGTTGGTAACTTTTGCATCATAGCAAAAGCATATAAATTTACACAATCAAGATAAATTGAAAAATTTTTTTTATCCTTGTTGTCATGATAGGACATGTATTTATTGTTTGATTTTGCATATCTTAGAGAAAATTGAGCAAGACCACCGCGAATTCCTTTTTCTAAAAATTGGTACATTTCAATATCTGAAAGTAAATCTAATTGTATGTTCGTATAAAATAACATAGAATCCCAACTTAATGAAGGAGACGACACATAGTAACACGGGTCAAGAGTATAATGTTTTAAACTCATAGCTCGGAATTTTTAAAACATCACACAACAGTAATACATCATTTTAGATATAAATCTGTGTATTCGCCTAAGTAACGGATTTTAAAATCATTCCATACCTTCATTGCATGACTGTAATATTCATCTGAAACAGATTGGGATGTAAGGTAATTGAAAAATTTCGATTGCTCTGATAATTGATTTTCTTCATACCGATCCTATGAATGTATATAGTCATAACAGTAGATACCTTTCTTTTGAACTAAATTAAATAAATGTTTATCCTCAAAAAACTTGCGTATTTTTCTGCAAAACTATTGTAAACAGACGACGTTTTGGTATATAATTTCATATTTAGTATTAAAAGATTTAATAGATGATTCATTGTTCTTTGGTAAAGTATATGTAACAAACAGTTCAAAATTAATTTTTAATGCTGTATGTTTCTTCAACATTTGTTTAATTAGTTGAAGATGATGTTTGAGAAATGTCAGATAAGAAAATTTCCGGTGAAATTGTTAATTTTTCAGGACTAATTTTGTAAGTGACAATTCTGTTCTTGAAAGCACATGCTATTATACTTACATTGTCAAACTCGGTTTGTAGTAAGCAGTTAGACTTGTGAATATAGGACTTTTGGTGAGAGGAATAATGTTTTACATGTATGTCACAGGGCTTGCAAAAAACAGTTTTTGTTATTATGAATATAGATCAGTTTATATATATAAAATATAGTTTTCACTTATTAGATTTAGAATTTTAGTTTATATTTTTTATTTCGATTTTATCTGAAAGCAACAACGTTATTAAAGTATTAAGTAAATAATTTACAAAATTAAAAATGATTGGACATCTTCACGGAGACATTTTTAACCAAGATAAATTTTTAATTAATGGTGTTGAAATAGTGTAAAATTAGTTCGATCAAGAGAGTTTTAATTTAATTGCTGGGTCAAACGATGTAAAGTTTAAAGTTTGCATTACGGATGCAACTATTTTTGTCCGACGAGCACGAATTAATCCAAGTGTGTTACTGGCACATCAAAAGTTTTAGCTTCTACCACTGCTAAATATCCTAATACTCGAGCTGATAAAAGTTTTAACAATTCCATCAGGGGTTCAAGGAAAAGCTCTTGATAATATATTCTTAGGACAGGTACCCAATAGATGTATAATTGGATTTGTGAACAAATCTGCATTTAATAGTTCCTTACTAAAAATCCTTTTAACTTTGAAAACTATGGTATTAATTCTTTCAGCTTATATATTGATGGTCAACTTCAAAAGCTTTGCAACCATCTTTTAATAATTAGATATTTACATCAGCATATCATACTCTATGTATATATTGCCCCGTGTAGTGGCGGGTAAGAATACCCACTACCCCATATCTTCCCGTGGGTGTCGTAAGAGGCGACAAAGGAAACTGATACAGAAGATGGGCAGCAGCATCTTTCTGATAAAGCCAAAAACAATAAAAACTGCGGTTGCCCGCTCATAGCGTGGCAACTATGGCAATATACCCCCATGAGCGACGACAATGAACGGCCCCAGTCCCGGCGGCCCCGCTATTCCTGGCTACGGTGGCGACGATGGTAACGGCAGGGCAGGGGTGCTAAGAATCTCCGTGGAGGTTCGGTTGCCACCTACGACGACTCGACCTGGCAACATATAACGCACGCACCCTGAGGACTGACGAGAAGATTCTGGAGCTGGAAGAAGAGATAGATAAGTTACGCTGGAATATAATAGGACTATCCGAGGTCCGAAGGGGAGGACACGGTAATTCTCGAATCCGGCAACATTCTATCACCGGGAGGGCGACCATCTGTCCCAAAGGTGTCGGTTTATCGTCCACAAGTCTCTCGTTAACAACGTTGTAAAGATCGGGAGTGTCGACGAGGGTTGCGTACCTATAGAATCACCAAACGGTATTCGCTGGTCATACAGGTTTACGCACCAACCTCGTCACACCCGATGGTGGAGAAATGTGAGGATATCTCTGAGCCATGCATTCCTCAAACCCACTATACGGTGTTAATGGAGACTTCAACAAACTAGGCACAAGAGAGAGCGGTGAGCTGAAAGTAGGAAATTCGGAATAGGGCAGCGGAAAAGGGCCAGCAGCTGGCCGACTTCATGGAGAAAAAGGGACTCTTTATGATGAACTCTTTTTTCTAGAAGCGGCTCCACAGAAAGTGGACCTGGACGAGCCCTGACCGTTCGACAAATATGAGATTGACTTCATTATGTCGACCAGACGACAACTGTTCAGTTATGTCTCAGTGAAAGCGAGGGTGAAAATTGGCAGCGATCACCGAATGGTAAGAGACACACTGTACCTAAACCTTAAGTTGGAGAGGTCACGTCTAATGAAGTCAACGCTCCGTCCCCCTCGTGCTCTAATTCAAAGTCCCGAAAACTTTCAGCTCGAGTTACTAAATCGTTTTCAGTGCCTAGAAGATTGCAATGAAGTGGACGATATGAATGACAAGCTTGTGAAACTGTCCATGCGGTCAGAGCTAAGTTCTGTAAGACCCGTCGCAGAAGAACACAAAACTCTCCGATCACTCTTAATCTCATGGTTGTTAGACGGGAGATGAAGCTGCAGTCTTCAGCAGATTTGACAGCATACAGGCAACTGAACAGACAGATCTCCAAATGCATGCGGCGGGACTTGCGCAACTTCAATACAGCTCGTATTGAAGAAGCGATCGAGCGAACCAGGGCTCCAAGTCTTTGCCAGAGATCTGTCTACAGAAAGAGCCAACTATCGAAGCTGAAGATCGATTGTGGCAGCATCGTTTCAGGACACCTGAGATTTTGAGTGAGATTGAGAGGTTCTATGGGCAGCTGCACGTCATCGTTGGAGCCACACGCAAGTGTAGGTAACGATCAAGAGCAAGTCTTATCCGACACTATTCCGATGATATCCGGACGTCAGTCTGAGCGAGATTAGAATGGCTCTCCAGCACCTTAAAACGGCAAGGCCCCAGGCGAGGATGGAATTACAGCGGAGCTTCTGAAAGCGGGTGGAAAACCGGTGCCAGGTCCTTCAGAAGCTCTTTAATTCCATCCTCCATGGTAACATTACACCAGGCGTGGAGCAGAAGTGCGGTGGTCTTGTTCTTCAAGAAAGGCGACAACGCTCTCTTGAAGAACTACAGACCGATTTCCTTCTGAGCCGCGTCTACGTGCTGTTTTCGAGTCATTACGAATCGTCTCGCATGCAGACTCGACGACTTCCAGCCTCCCGAACAAGCCGGTTTCCGAAAAGGGCACCATAGACCACATACATACCCTTCGGCAAATGTACAGAAGACCGACGAGTACAATCTGCCACTTTGCCTTGCGTATGTGGACTATGAGAAAGCCTTTGATTCCGTCGAAATTTGGGCGGTGCTGTGGTCCCTTCAGCGGTGCCAAGTGGACTGTCGGTATATCGAGGTGCTGAAGTGTTTGTACAGTAGGGCTACGATGGCTATCCGAGTACAGAACCAGTACGAAACCTATCCAAATGCAGAGGTGTAAGACAGGGTGACGTAATATCCCGAAACTCTTCACCGCTGCATTGGAAGACGTTTTCAAGCTACTGGACTGAAAAGGATACGGTATTAACATCAATGGCGAGTACATCACTCACCTTCGATTTGCCGACGATATAGTCCTTATGGCAGAATCGCTGGAGGACCTAAGCACTATGCTCAATGACCTCAATAGTGTCTCCCAACTAAACACAAAATAGGTCTCAAGAGATGAACATGGACAAAACAAAATCATGTTTAATGTCCATGTCACACCTATGCCGGTAGTTGTTGGGGCACTAAGCTCGAAGTTGTTGACGAATATGTTTACCTGGGACAAATAGTCCGACTAGGTAAGTCCAACTTCGACCGAGAGGTCAATCGACGGATTCAACTCGGCTGGGCAGCGTTCGGGAGATTACGACCATCTTCTCGTCAGGCATACCTCAAACCCTCAAAACTAAATTGTTTAACCAGTGCGTGTTGCCAGTGATGACATACGGAACTGAGACGTGATCCTTCACTGCTGGCCGTATGAGGAAGCTCAAGGTCGCTCAGTGAGCTATGGAGGGGCTATGCTCGGGGTTTCTCTGCGTGATAAACTTAGAAATGAGGATATCCGCAGTAGAACCAGAGTAACCGACATAGCCAAAGTTAATAAGCTGAAGTGGCAATGGGCCGGCCATATAGCTCGAAGAACTGACAACCGATGGGGAAGAAAGGTTCTCGGTGGCAGCCTCGTACCGGCAGGCGAAGTGTAGGGCGTCCCCACTAGATGGAGTGACGACCTGGTAAGACATGCAGGAAGTCAATGGATGCAGGTGGCTCGGAACCGTGCTTTGTGGCATTCCGTGGGGAGGCCTATGTTCAGCAGTGGAATTGTGAAGGGCTGTAAAGATGATGATGAAATGATCCGAGGTCGCTGTGGCGTAATATAAAAATGCTGCACAAATTAAAAATACTCATGTAAATACAATTCCACCATCTCAATGACCCGAATATTATTAATGACTATTTTCTAGACTTGCCGCCATGTGACATACCAGAACTCAAACAAGGTTATAAAGTATGTAACGAATGCTCACACGATACCTATTCGACCTAAACCCGGCAAATGAAATAGAAATCAGTAAGATTATCAATAAAATAAAACAAAAGCCGCAGGGCACGATAACTTAAATATTGAAATGCTCAAATTAACTTTACCAACTCTCCTATTATTACATTTATAGTAAACAAGTCGATCGAAACCAGTACATTCCCAACGCAATGGAAAGAGCCCATTCCTAAAAAGAACACAGTAAGTGAACTAAAAGATCTGCGCCCTATCTCGATCCTCCCGGTGTTGTCTAAAGTCTTAGAAAAGATTATACTTTGTCAAATGCTAAATTACTTAGAAACGAATAACTACAAAGTTTCAATCAGGGTTCAGAAAAGGGCATGGCACCCCTCTTAAATGTCACTGACGATCTAACAGAGGCCTCCGATATGGGATTGAGCAGTATTATGGTGCTGTTGGATTACACGGGCATTTGACTGTCTACAACCTGAAATCCTCTTAAATAAATTAGAGCACTATGGCTTTTCTAAAGACACATGTAGATTGTTTCAGTCATTCCTATACAACAGAGAACAAATTGTGGTAACAGATGGATGCAATGGTGGCAAGAAATTCTCCTCTCTACGGAAAATTGTGAAGTACCCCAGAGCTCCTTACTCAGTCCTATTTTGTTCTTTCTGTACACAGCAGACCTGCCTAAGCAAATAAAACACTGTAAATACCATTTATACGCAGACGACACCCAGCTGTATTATTCTTTTGACCCCAGGGATGTTAAAGAGGCAACAGAATAAATGAGGATCTCTAATATCCAAACCTGGTCCCAAAAATTCTCTAGTATTAAACGCAACTAAATCACAAGTACTAGTTTTGGGCACAAAAACCAAATAACTATTTTTAGACAGCGAGGATACGATTAAAATAGAAGATGAAACTTTGACACAAGTAAGATCCGCTCGTAATTTAGGAACATACTAGACGGAGAGCAAAATTTGTAGAACACATCAATAACAAGATAAAGTTCGTACTTTAAACTTAAAACTTTATACAAAATAAGACCGTATATTAAAGAGGACCTACTTTCTCTTGTGTGACTCATTGGTGCTATCACAATTGAGCTACTGCAGCTCAGTCTTCCCTAAATTGCCAGCTAATACCGAAAGAGCAATACAGAGTACAAAATGCATGTGTTCGATACTGTTGCAATGTACCAAGAAGACAATTTATAACCCCATACTTAAATAAAAAGGCATACTCAATATGGGCGCCAGGAGAAATACTATGCTTCGATAGTCCAAGGTAATTTGGAACAAAAGCCAGAATACCTTTTCGAAAAACTCACCTGGATCAAAGATATTTCCTGTCAAGTATTCGTTCTCACACAAACGCTCCTTTACACTGCACACAAACAGCAAGATATAGGAGTTGTTTCAAATTCACTGCAGCAATTTGGAATGACCTCCCCCACCCATGAGAGAAAATGTCAATAGATTGCTTCAAAGCCAAATATAAATTAGCTCTGTTAAAAGACAACTCGCTGCAGAGAATTTGAAACATCCTATGTTAAGTTTTTACATTTACAGGACTTTTGTCAAAAACTAATAGGATATACACACACACACACACACACACACGTACACAAACACACACACACACACATAACAGTTAAAAGAAAATTTATTTTATATGTTCTATTTCCCGTTTTTTTTGTCTTTAATGTTTTAATCTTCTTTTTGTTTTTATCATATTTAATTACTTTGTTTATTTAAAAGTATAAGTCAGGTAAATGGGAGCCTGCTACTTTGGACTCCCGCACAACACCTCAGGGAGGAGGGGCAGCTGAAAAACAGCTCTGTGAGATCTGTATCTCATTACAGACAAAGCTGAGCCGTCTCCTTTTGTCTCAAATAATTATTATGTTCTTTTGTTTTTAACGTGAATGTAACTGTGTGTTTTAGAGGCAATAAATTTATTATTATTATTATTACATTATCACATATATTGTCACAAAATTATAATATTATAAATATAAATACAATCTATATAAATAATATTATTATTTCGGCTATTATCCACCGCGGCGAGGAATCCTAAGCCATCGGTGAAGTTAGGCATCCAAAGATAGGAACCCTCTATTCCAGCTGTATTTAATAAGGCAGCTTTTTGAATCAATCCTTTCAGCCATTTGCCCAAACTAACTTGATAATCATCCATATTTTTACCGATCAGCCCATTGACTGGTGCAACTGTTGGTACAATAATAGTAGAATCAACGTCCCACATAGCGACAATCTCATGTGCCAAGTCGATATATTTAATTTTTTTATCATTCTCTGTTTTCACGAGATAGGAACACTGATATCTATTATTACCTTGCGTGTAGTTCCGTCTACCACCACATTGTCAAGTTTATTTGCCACTATAAACCTGTCTGTGATAATTGACCAATCCTAGTACAGCGTGACACTTCTATTTTCAAGGAATGACTTTGGTTCATACTAATAATATGGAACATCCTGTTGAGTAAAACCAAATTTAATGGCAAGCTGCTGGTGTATTATTCTTGCTACTTGGTTATGTCTGTGCAAATACTCACTATTCGATAGTTGTGAACAACCGGAAATAACATGTCTGAGGACTCTCCAGGGCGGTGACATGCGCGACATACGTCAACCGTGCCGTCCCTCAAAATGTAATTCCGATAGTTGTTCGTTTTAATTACTTCGTCTTGTATTGCACAGATAAAACCCTTCATTTCTGCAAAGGTCACAAACTGTAACCAATGTACTGATGCAACCATGTCTACATAAGGATTAGTTTAAAAATAATAATTTAAAAATCGACCATGCAGTTGCTTGTCATTCCAAACCTTTTCGCGTTCATCTATAGTCATAATATGAGGCCTCTGCCAGTCCTTTGCCGACATATTAAGCGGGGTTAATGATTTGTCATTAATCACTACGTCACTATGAATGCGTGATGTGTCTTTTTTTTAATAAAATAGTCTCTGAGGTTGTATACTTCACGGTTGTGTAGGTTTTTAATGTTTAATAAACCCCGTCCACCATCTTTTCTTGGAAGATACAACCTCATGACAGATGATCATGGGTGGTGCATTCTGTGCGTAGTCATGTAATGTACGGACTCGTCTATCAAGGCATCCAATTCCGTTTGAGACCATCTTGTAACACCAAAAGTATAAAGGCTAGGTATTACCCAGGAGTTATATGCTCTAATTTTGTTTCCGCCGGATAAATGACTTTTGATAACTTTTTAAATCTTGACATAAATTTTGCTTTTGAATTTTCTTTAATATTTTTGTCATTAATTCTAGCCTTCCGCCATGCCCAAGTATTTATAGGTTTCTGTTTCAGAAAGAAACTAAAATGTAAATCATTTGTAATTTCAAAATTATTGGAATTTTAATTTTGCCTCTATTTACATTAATGACAGCATTTATCTATTCCAAATTCCATTCTAATATCATTGTTGAAACTATGTGTTAATTTCAACAATAATAGTAGATCACTTTCTTTTGATGTGAAAAGCTTGAGATCATCCATGTAAAGTAGATGTGAGATGGGTGAGTTTTCTTGAAACCGAAACCCTAATCCGGATTCCTCAATAGCAGTGCTTAAAGTTTAGGGCTAAACAAAACCAAGTTGGGCTCAAACTATCGCCCTGGAATATACCCCTTAATATTTATTGAGTCTATCGAACTACTTTGCCACTCACCTGGTAGGTTTAGGACAGTGTTCCACTGACCCATTAATTTACTTAGAAACTTACAAATTTTGTCATCTATTTTATATATTTCCAAAACTCTCTTTAGCCATGAATGTGGAACAGAGTCATATGCCTTTTGTAATCCACCCAGCGGCAGACATATTTTGCGATTACGAAAGACTTGACGGCAAATAGCTGTGTCAATGAGAAAGTTCTTTACAACCACGTGACCCTTTCCGACATCCGTTCTGTGCAGTTGAAAAAATGTTATTATTTTCCAAATGTTTATAGATCTTGTTATTTAGAATTGCAGTTATTAATTTGTATACAGTTGAAAGGCATGTTATAGGTCGGTAATTTTTAGGTTCCGTGGTGTTTCCATTTTATATAGTAAGTGGGTAATACCAGTTGTAAGTAGTCTCAGGAGCTCACAGCACTCTATGGCTTCTTGAATCTGTGCAGCCAAACGCGCGTGGCTACTTGTTATCCATTTCAGCCAAAATTGTGTATACCATCTGGTCCAGGGTTTCCAATTGTGTAATCTACGAGTAATAATTGAGTATATGTCTTTGGCAATAATGAAATAGAACCCATGCTAGCCAAATTAGAATACGTACGTTCAGTTGCACGAATCCATTCGCCTTCATCATGAAACTTCACTAGACCATATACTTTTCCAAAAACTTAGACATTCATTTAAGCTTGGGCTGCCATGGTGCAACTTTTAGTTGTAGTGTTCTCCCAAGACCGATACATCACTTTTGGTTACTTTCAGATATTGCGATTCTGGAAGTATCGCTTAGATCTTTCTGAATATCGTCTAATACAGTTAGCCCATGCTTTTAACTTTTGTTTTAGCGTATCAATGTACTCAACAATTTTATCCGGAAAATGGGGATCTAATTGGCTAATATTATTTTCATTAGTGATTTGATTTACTAAAGTTATTATTTTTACGTCTGTTACCTGTTTGGTAGCTTATTAGTTTTCTTATAATTTTGCAGTATTGTCAATTCGTGTTTGAATTCTTTGTTTCCATTTAGGTTCTGTATTATTTTTCTTAAAATTATGTACTGAAATGACAGGAATTTTCATTATCATACATACAACATGGGCACAACAATAAAGAAGAGACATAGTTTCCAAAATTGAATTACTTTTTTCAAAATTTATTATTATTATGGGGTATTTATATAGTATTCTCATCTGGTTGGGCTGAATAAATATTTTAAAGGAAATAATAAATAAACATAAATATATATTTAATATACTAACATAAATAAATAAATAATACATAAATAAATAAATAATACATAAATAAATAAATAATACATAAACAAATAAATAATACATAAATAAATAAATAATACATAAATAAATAAAACCCAACCAGATGGAAACCCTCGGCAGGAAGAACAGCCGAGGTTGGGAAAGGAGAGAAACCGGCGGACGATGCGGGCGGTATCGAGGAGCACCGCCTTCTGCATTTGAGCTTGGAGCGGTCCGTCACGGAGTCCCAGTCGCCTCAGATGACGAGAGGCTGACTGGGATTAACCCGTTCAGAGACGACGACTACAGTATAATTTCGGTCAGTCCACCCCATGTCGGTCACCTCGTGAGCCAGGTCAGATATTTTGTTCGCTTATCTGTTTCGGCTTTCACGAGGTTCTCGTCATATGGAATGGTGATGTCGACCAAAATATCCTTGACTGTGCCGGTCCATCAGCACAATATCAGGCTTATTCGCAAGAATAGTCCTGTCTGTGATGGCCCGGTCCCAGTGAAACCTGGCGCGATCATTTTCGAGCACGGCTTCCGGCAAGTACTTGTAATACGGCAATTTCCGGTCCACGAGACCGTATTTCAGAACGAGCTCCTGGTGTAGAATTCTGGCTACTAAGTTGTGCCTGTGCAAGTACTCAGGTTAGAAAGCGCCGAACAACCGGAGATGACATGCCTAAGTGACTCATCGGGATGGCGACATGCTCGACAGATGTCGACGGTGCCATCCCTTAGGATGTATCTCCGATAGTTGTTGCTCTTAATAACCTGATCCTGTATCGCACAGATAAAACCCTCGGTTTCCCCAAAGAGGTCACCAAAACGTAGCCAGTGGAGGGCAACTGTGTCTACGAAGGCACATGTAGAGCCTTGTAGAACCTCCCGTGGAGCTCCTTCTCCTTCCATACGGTCTCCCGGTCGGAAATGCTCTACACTGATGGGTCTTGCCATTGCTCGTTGGCTAAGGATAGAGGGATATTATAGAATGGATCATCTCTTCTCGTTAGAAAGTAATTACGGAGGCTGCACACTTCGCGATTATGCATGGTAACTGGCGCGGCCTGTGGTCGAGCCGTAAACCACAGCGAGGCCCTTGGACGGAAGTTGTGGCGAGTCAGTGTGCAGTGTTACGCCCATGGACCCCGTCATCATAACGCCGGATGACGTAGCTGAGGCGGTCCGTAGGGCTGAACTGGAAAGTCCGGGACTCGACGGACTGCATCACTACTGGCTGAAGGGTTCGTGGTGTGTCACGCTGTGCTTGCCGACAGTTTCAAGGGCTCTCGACCAAAAGTCGCTCCCCAGCCTCTTCACTACTGGGATCACTCATTTGGTTCTAAGACCATGATTCCACAGACCCTAGATACCGCCCATTACGTGTCTACCACCATATATAAGACACTGACATCCATTTTGAGTACATGAATCATTCGTCACCTGGATTTAAATCAGGTGATGTCGCGCGCTCAAAATGGATGTCGGAACGGTGTCGTGGAACCAAAGGAACCACTCCTCATTGACGCGGTCATTGGCAAAG
>JAGSMP010001620.1:0-42718 GCA_029286625.1 Parnassius orleans | reverse complement strand
AAATGGATGTCGGAACGGTGTCGTGGAACCAAAGGAACCACTCCTCATTGACGCGGTCATTGGCAAAGTGGTTAAAACGCAAACACGACCGGAGAGAGATCAGGCGCAGGACCAACGGCTTTACGTGCATTCCGAGGCACGGGGGTGAAACACCGCCAACTTCCTGACTCCGGGTTGGTACTGGGAATTTCATGATCAGTAGTTGCGTTAGCGACCACTAGACCAAGTGTATGTGTAGTGTGTGTGTGTGTGTGCGTGCGCTGTATTACTATGTAGAAACAGACTCATACACGTTTCCTGTTTTATGCTTAGTACTAAAACTTAATGCTAGCTCGAGACCCACATCTAATTACAGAACTAATGAGGTCAGTAAGGTCTTCTATTTATCTGTACCCAACGGGTCAAATGATAGTTCGCAATAAATAAAGATCACTTTATTTATCTATTAATTGGCTGGTAGCCTTTTTTTTCAGTATTTTTAACCGAATTCAAAAAGGACAAGTTACTCAATTCGAGTGTATGTATATTACGCGACATCTTCGTGGATTTTGAACCAATTTTGATGATTCTTTTTTTATCAAATATTTTATACTTCAAGGATGGTCCCATACACATTTGGAGAAAGAATTCGAGCCCATAGGGTAGCAAATAAATAACTTCTCTTTTAGCAAGTTGAAGTTGGTTTTTACTTTTTGTTAAAAGTTATAATTATTATATTTAACAAACTAGTTTTTCTTCTTTGTTTTTTGTCCATTACCAATATTAAAGCCCATAAAAAGTTCAATATTGAACATAGCCCTCACCTATAATTATTCGTCACATCATGTAGTGTGGGCAGGGTTTGGTCTTCGCGAACACTGTACTTGCCAGTACGAGAACCTTGCTTCCCCATCGGTTGTCGGTTCTTTGAATAATATGGCCGGCCTTTTGAAACATCAGCTTACTGATCTGTTGGACCGTCATAACGGTTACTGATAAATTTATTTAAAGTAAATTTTCGAAATGGCGGCCATTAACTTCGATACACAGTCTACATCGTCTTAAAAAATTTGCTTTTAGTCTTCGAAAAGCATTCGTATTTTCTTTGATTTTTTCTGCGCACTGTCTCAATTTTCCCCTTAATTCATTTTCCGAATTAATTTCTCTAGCATACACCATCTCTTTGTAGAATCCCCAAATAAAAAAATCTATAGGGTTTAAATCTGGTGAGCGTGCAGGCCATTCGATTGGCCCTGCGCCCAATCCACCTTCCTGGGAAAGTTCTGTTGAGGTGCTCCTCACTTGTCTTTCAAAATGGCAAGGAGCACCGTCATTTTGAAATATCATATCCCTCCTCGTTTGTAAATTAACTTCAAACAATAAACCATTTAGGTTATTTTGTAGAAAGTTCAGGTACTGGGACCCGTTCAACCTAGCCGACAATTCAAAGGGCCCAACCATTTCTCCATTTATGACTCCTGACCACATGTTGATACTAAATCTGTTCTGAAAATTTGACTGCCTTGCTTTTTTTGGGTTTTCAATGGCCCAGCTATGATAATTGTGAATGTTAAAGATGCCAGTCCTTTCAAACCGGTATTCATCCGTCCAGAGTATCTTGTTAAAAAAACCCGGGTCTTCTGCAGATCTTTCCAGCATTATTTGGCAGAAAGCAACACGTCTTGGATAGTCTGTGTCGTTAAGTTGTTGAACACGCTGAATATGAAACGCGTGATATCCCTCTGGAAAAAAATTATTAGTATTTTTATTGTAGGTTGTCATTGTACGCAATACTAGAGGTACGTACCGATAGAGCACGTGAACGTGAAACTAAAAGTTGGGATTCGCTAGAGTGGCGTCCTAGCGCCTATTTTTGAATTACGAGCGCTTGTTTGAGGGTCCTCTACATCTCTCTTTACACGCACACACACATTAGACATCGACAATTCACAGTAAATTAAATGAGTGTGATTTGAAATGGCAGTGCAGCAATGTGTTGGGATTTTGAATAAAGAGGTCTACAAAATAATAAAATGCACTCACCTGATTTCAGTATTCTTAAAACTGAAGTCCTTGGGATTCAGTCCTTCTCGTAATCGCTCGTGGACTAGTAGAAGGGTCTCTTTCTACTTCTTCAATGATTACATCTCTTCTTTCTGGATCCACTCTGGGTAGTCCTCGCGACGTTGATTATGCCCAGGAACGCGTCCAGACATCAGGGTTTCGTGGGTGTTATTAAAACCCTGTAGCTCGGGTAATGCTCTAACACTTCTCCCCGCTCCAGATGCTCTCGATAAAGCCGTGCCGCTAATGCGCCGTTTCCTTGGGTAACGCCGTAGAAATAGTGCATCTCTGCGTATTGACTGAGAGAATAACTCATTGATGAAAGTAATCCAAATCACTAAGCAACTCAAGGTCCATAAAACAAGCACAGGTCTATCGTAAGGCAAATCAAGAATCCGGGAAACAAAGCGAAGGTAGTAAAATAAGAGATCCAAATAAACGTAAACGTGAGTAGTGGTTGCACGCAGGAAAGCAGTGAACGACTGGCGGGACCGAGCGAGGTGAAAAAGGGACGCGGTCAGTGTGGCGCGGGGTGCGGGGTGCGGCCTGGTAACAAAATAAAGCGCAAAGCAGGAATGTTTACCTGACCCTTTGTTTAAAATTCCTTTGTGTGTTTTTGACTGAATGTGCTATCATTTAGTTTGAGTGAAATAAAAAAAAAACATGTAGTTTGTAGTAAAATGATACCTTAATAAATGTCACGTTTTAACAATAAGTAGTTTTCTTTGCTAACCTGAAGCATTTACTATCTTAGTTTAGCCCTAGAAATGATAAAAAGATTTTTTAAATCAAATTAACTATTCAGGTAGTTTCCTGCCTGAGTAACTTCAGAAGTCTGTAACAGAAAAACTGGCCTATTAAGTGTCATTTTTAATGTTATTATGAAAGATTAAGGTATTGCCAAGTTTTTAAAATTAATTAGAAAGTATGAAATCATTTATTACTATTTTCATTTAATGTTGAAAATTCAAGCCCCTCTCCTGACAGAAAATTTTAAGTTTCGATTAAAATTATTGTATTTTCGGTGAATGTTAGAAGCTAATTATTTTATGCACAATAGAGCAACTCATAAGAATCATGCTACAAACAAAAAACTTGGAAAAAATCTCACAATTACATTTTTTTTAATGTTAGGCTGTTTAGGGTGAACATTTTCAAAAAAAAAGGATAAAAAAAATTATAACTCGAAAAGTACAAAAAATCGCGGAACATACATATTTTCGGATACCCTAGGTGTGAGGAATCAAAAAAAAATTTATATCCTCACTGTTTGGACCACCCAGTATATCATATGTAAAATCTTCTTTTCTATTCTAACTAGCACAAAACTGTTCGATACCTGCATGTTTAAGTAACTTAAATATTTCGAGGAGATGTGAGGTCTGCAAATACGTTTGGCAGACGGATTGATGAGCACACACGCAGGCACGAACGCATTCAAACTACGGCTTATGCCCTGTTTTTATCGTCATAATATTGAGCCCATTTAAATTTATTTGCAACTGCGAGTGAAGCTTGCAGTTAAAAATGGAGGCTTTTGTAGCTTCAAAATCATTCAAATCTTCTTCTTCTTCTGCTTCTTCTCCATCGTTATCAATCCTACGTTATAAAATTCCTTTGCTGGAAATGAGCCTCACCTATTGTGGAGAGGATTGGCCTTAATCATCGTGCTTGGCTTGCGGATTGGCCATCGCAATACCAGATTTAAGCACCTTAGATGATGCTTCCCATCGCCGGCCTAGGTATTTAAAGACTTCAATAAAACAGATGGCAATACCATCTATCACAAACTATGAAATTTTTCTAGCATTTAGTATATAGTTGTCTCTTATGCCGCCACCACGTAGTAAAACATGAAACGTAGACTACTAAAATAACAAACAAAAATTAGTTCATTTCCAAAGACTAATTAAAAGAGGGAAAATATTCGTGTAATTTGACTAAATACAATAAAGAGTCATATCAAGCAAATGGACTGGCCTCAACTTTTCCAGTTAAATTTAATTAAAAAATTAATTAGTCTGAAACTGAAAGTTCTAGTTGGGATCTTAACCTTTTTTAATGACAGTGTAACATTAACCATTGCGTGTCCATTCGAACCCATTATATATGTTAACAGTGTTACTTCAATAGCTTAGTTAATTCTCAAGCTAAAAATAGCAAAACATTCGGAAAAATTTGAAGGAAAAAATTTTGGTTGACCCCTCGAAAGTCAAATCCTTGCCTCCCCATTTCAATGACGCAAACAAAATCAACGGTCACTTTTTGAATATTCCGAGAGACAACGTAGTTTCCAATGCAGTTATATTATTTTTTGAACGTAATAAATTCAATACAGAGGAATTTAAATTAGCTCCCGTAGGATCAGCAGATATTTCTAAATATATAATGTCCATAAAATCGAATGCTGTTGGACACGATGGAATTAGCATAGATATGATCTTACTCTCTCTTCCTTGCACTCTGGATGCAATCACGGCTATAGTTAATAAGCAATTATGACGGGTATAGTTCCTAATAAGTGGAAGGAGGCATAAGGGGCCCCTATTCTCAAAAATGAAAACCCGGTCGAGTTAAAAGATCTCAGGCCCGTCAGCATTTTGCCATTCCTTGCGAAACTGCTGGAGAAAGCTATTTGCGAATAGCTGACTAAATATGTTGAAGCCACCAACATCTTGCCTCATTTACAATCTGGGTTTTGCAAAGGACATGGCACAGCAACTGCTTTACTCGATGTCACAGACAACATATAAGCTGAACTAGATTTCGGTCACAGTACTATTCTAATGCTATTGGACTATTCCAACACTTTCGCCTGCCTACATATTCGCCTACTGCTTGCTAAACTGTCATAATATGGTTTAGACGAAAATTCGGTCAAGTGACTCAGTAGTTACTTCAGTAACCGGTACCAGTCAGTAAAGTTGGTAAAGAGTGATGGGTCTAATGTATGTTCTCATCCTAGGCTTATTAATCGTGGTATTCCTCAGGGTTCGGTACTTGGTCCACTACTTTTTATAATTTACTGTGCTGATCTTATCAAAGTTATAAACCATTCTATGTACCAATGCAACGCTGACGATGTGCAAGTATACGAGTCAGACTCACCAGATAAGTTACCACAAAAGTAAAACGGCTTAATGAGGATTTGGACAGAATTTCTGACTGGTCAATGCGAAATGCTCTTGTTTTAAACCCCAAAAAGTCAAAATATATGGTCATGGGCACAAAGACGCAAATAAGTAGATTTTGTGGTGACCTAAACGTTAAGATTCAGGGTAGACATATAATGCGCGTGAATGAAAAGCCAAAAACCTTTGTATAACCTTCGTAAGTAATCTCAGATTTGAAAATCATGTCCTTGATATGGTAAAAAACTGTTTTTATCGTCTAAAGGTATTATACCAAATCCGTGACAAATTTTCTGTACCGTCTTGCATAACTCCTTGTTAGTCGCTAATTTTATCTAGGCTTAACTACGGAGATGTTGTTTATGGACCTCGGATTCTCAGTAAAACAAAACGACTAATACAGCGTGTGAAAAATGAATGTTATCGGTTCTATTTTTATGTCCCCCATAGAAGTCACATTACTCCTTTCTTAAACACTGCTTCCATGCTCAACATGGACTCACGTAGAGAGCTGCATTTAGGAGGGCTTGTCTTCAATGTTGTAAGTTTAAAAAAATCTGAGTACTTGCATGCAAATATAAAGTTTGCAAATCAAAATTTTGGAAAACAATTGAGGTCCATAAGGTCAGCACTCCTGTATTACAGCCATAAAACAGCGGCATTTCCTGGCAGTTTTCGATATATGGCAACGAAGTGTTGGAATAACATCCCACCACCAATAAGAAATCTTAACACCAATTACAATTTTAAAAATAAATTTAAAACACATCTTGTAGATGAACAAAAACAAGGTAAAGGTAACTTTTTTTGTAATACGTTACTTTGTACCTGGTTTAGTAACTGAATTTACGTGTGTGATTGGAGAAACAAATAAATTCTTTACCTATTCCATAACAATAATTTTACCAAATAATATCTATAACAAATGAATGAATATTATAGTTCAATAAATTAGAAAGTCATAATATTTAATAAATCTAACCTTTTCTCTGATCTTGCACAAAACGACGCTCAATAAATTTATACTAAGGACATACTTTGTCAAAAATTACATCGGCTTAATAAACATTTCGAACGGTTTTTACTGCTTTTAATATCAAGGATTGACGACGATGAAAGTCAGTCTTGCGTAACAAATTAAATTATTATTTTGCATGCCTCATAACGCGAAGCGTTATTAGGTAGCGCTTTACTCTCGACACGTCAAGGTCAAGCAATTTTGTGTTCTGAAAATGCCTCTATCATAACCATATTGCACTTATACGATAATATGCGTAGCCGTGTAACGAGAAAGCACTCTAATTAATCCACCTTATATTTTCTAAAATTCTAATTTTATATTGCTGCTGTGAAAAAAAACTGTTTGAAAAAAAATTACGTGGACATCCGGATGTTGATTTTGTATGTGGTTACGATAACTCTCGAAAAAATCGACGTATCGAGACCGGGTTTTTTAACATCAAACACGCTACGCTGCTTTTTTGCGCTGGTATTTGTACTACTCTTGTCGTTTAGTAGCATGGCTCTACCAAATATTGCATCATTTAAATACGAGTTTAATCTTAGAGGATCGAGGGTGAGTGGAACAATAAAAAGGTTTATTAACTGTTACATATCTCTTAATAAGCTTGGTATAAGACGTTATTGCTGAAATAAAATCCGAAGTAGATAAATAGACATTAGGATATTTGTTAAGATACTTGTTAAGAAAGCAATAAACGTTCGCTTTCCTACTTACTTACTTTCTTTGCGCGTCTCAAGTTTTTCCACATTGTATATACAATGCTTGAAGCATGTTTAATCATCTTCAATATTTACTCCAATAAAAACAAGAGCACGTCTGTCGTGAATTCAGCCACTTCATACACGTGTGAGACACGACTGTAAAAACAATGTATGATAAATAGACGTTAAGTATTTGTCTGGACAAATGTCTCGACGTATTTTGTTTATTTTGTGCCATTCAATTCAGTTTAATCGAATTCAAGGACTTTCGGATCTGATCAAACAAAAGCTAATACCATTAGCCAAACAAATTAAGGTAAAAAGCTGACTGAGGAAACAGAAGTAGGGGAAAGGTATGTGGTAGAGCCAAGCTGCAGCTATATTACAGTTGTAGCACGAATGGCTCAACTCGACCGGGGAAGGACCACGCTTTCTCAGACTACCAGTGTAAAATAACAGTTTAATGTTGCTGTGTTTCGTGTGGTAAGTGTAGAGAACCGGATACCCTTTTTATTAAATTAGAGGCATTTTACCTTAGTCGTAAGGGGTGAAAATGCATGTATTACGATTTTAATCGAGGATAAATATAGATGTAAATATAAAATGCCATGTATTTTCACAGTTTTTGTGAATACACAAAATTACTGTTACAACGTTAATAAAGCTTGTCCCTTCCTGCGAAAATCCTATTTAAAAGTAATTAAGCGTTCACAGAATTTAAAATATTTCTCTTAATATACTGCTTTTGCTATGCATTTAGAATGATTTCCCAAAACTTGTTCTCCCTAATAATTTTAACATTTAATAAAGTTAACGAATTATTTTACTATCTATAACATTACAACCTAACACAAGCCCACTACTGAACATAGGCCTCCCCTATAGATTGCCTCATAGGAGGATTTTTGCCATAGTTACCACTCTTAGCAAGCGGGTTGGGAACCGCAGTTTTTTATTTTTATTCAGGTGTTATTGGGGAAGATGGTGCTGCTCACTCCCTGGTTTAGTTTCCCTCTGTCGCCTCTTACGACTCGTACGGGATGATATAGGGTAGTGCATTCTTACATGGCCACTTCACGGTTAAATTTAGTGAAATTCAATCTATTTTAAGTTTAGTAAAATCAATACAATTTTATATATTTAATAGAATCAAATGTTACTTTGCTGCATTTCATATATTAACCATTCTAAAATTAATTAGGTACCACCTGTAAGTAAAAGGCTTTTTTTTAATTTACAATTACGTTCACTTTCACCGCCACTATAAAACCCAATTTCAATACACATAGTGTGCGACGAGCCAAACCCTCAGAAGGACAGTAATGTTTTTCGAGTGTATGAATGAATGTATGTACGTATGTATGTGTGTGTATGTATTTATATTTCTTCCACATGCTATTAAACCTAAACGGCTTGATGGATTAAAACATAGGGGTGTCGTTAGGTTCGTCATTTTTGTGGACGTAACAATAGAATATAATACAATAGAATAGAATCATTTTTATTCAATATAGATTAAAGTAATACTTATTGGAAGTATTTTTTTTTTGCCACTGGTTCGGAAAATACCTCTGTCCTGCGAAGAACCAGCAAGAAACCCAGCGGGACTTTTTTTTCACAGCACAATTTACAGTATAATGTTTTACACAATTGTTATGAAAAAATTTAGAAACAGCATGGTAGCGATCACCTCATTCCCTGGGGTCATTATCAGTCATGTACTCTTTAGTAGTATAATAACTCTTACTAGACAATTTTTGCTTAGTAAATATTTTAAACATTTTGATAGTAAGGTCCCCACAGAATTACTGACTCTTTGAGTCAGTAACTGAATAACTAACTTGTGTTTTCCTAGTGTTTACAAATTTACATCACTATTTTTAATAAAACTATTTTTGTTTTGTATACATACATTAAATTCTCGTAAATATTGAGGCCAGGGTAATCTCGTCCTCGACCTCCGCACAGAGTGGACGTATCGAAACTTGCAGAATATTAATTTATTTTAAAATTAAAATCCACTTCGAAAATAGTCAGTGATAATATTATATACCAGGAGTCCATGAGCAGAGCGAAACCAACACAACGGTAGCGCGTGAGTAAGACAGATAATTTAAAAAACGTGATAGTTACAATCTTATTGCATCTTCTAAAATCGGACCCAACCCATTAACTAATCAGAACGCGGGACAGCTAAGGCCTTTCACTTTAAGTGATTAACACGCCCACTTTGTTCCCTTGCTCACTCGCACCTGCACTCGCTTTTTTTCTACGATTGCACTGCCCGAATCAATTACCGACGGCAAATTTAGGCCTAAACAGAATATTGCGCTTCGAAAAAATGTCGCCTTCTCCGAACGCAGGAACTTCCATTAATACACAATATAACTCGGACCCTTCGCTTAATAAACTTTGTTGATGATGAGGAACTGGTTGCAAATACAAAGGCAACAGGAGACAAAAAAGAAGTGTATGAAATCTCCCATACACGGGATATTGTAAACAAGGTCGATAGCTCCGAAAATGTATGAGTGAAATTAAGGAAATGTTTAAAACGCTCCAATCTCAACAAACTGCAAAATTCTTTGCTCTCGATTCAGCCATCAAACTGTTGTTCAACAAAATCAAGACATTAAACAATCGGTTGATTTCATGTCAAAACAGTACGATGAATTGATACAACGTATGACTGTGCTCGAACAAGAGAATCTCCACTATAAAAAATATGTTCAAGAATTGGAAAACAAACTAGATTATTTTGAAAAGTTTTCTCGATCAACAACCTTAGAAATGCGTAATATCCCTAAACAAGACAATGAGAACCGACAAACTTTATTAGATATCTCAAAAAAAAATTGGTTCCATTATTCAGTTTGAACCTAATCTACAAGAAGCAGAAATAAGAGATATATATCGTACTAAAACGCAAACTATCGTCATCGATTGCATATCTACAAGTCGGAAAGAAGATTTTATTAAAAAATTTAAGGAATATAATAAAACTAAAAAAGAAAAAAATGAACGGCAATTAAATACGTTGAATATATTTATAAACGGAATGCAAAAAAATATTTATGTTACGGAATTTTTAACATCCAAAGCAAGGCGCTTACACTACTTGGCAAGAGAGTTACATAGGTCGAAAAAAATTGTTGGTTGTTGGACGGCATTTGGAAAGGTGTACGCACGTAAAGAAGAAGGAAAACCTATAAAGAATCGAAAAGGAAGAAGACTTACATAAATTAATTAAATGACTAACATTAAATTTTCAACTAAAATTTTTATCTATATATCACATTTAAATATTATAGTAGCGCTTACACTTTAATACAAACTCATAATATCCTCATACCATGTTACAATCATACTATATCACACAAAAACCTTTGTTTGTTAAGCCGAAAGCACACTAATAAAAATACATTTGCATGCTATTTTTATGTATTTATCAACCTACAATACAAGACATGAATAATTACAATCAAAACATATAGTGATTATCATCTATAGTATATATAAAATCTTACATGAACTTAAATTACAAATCACATACATTACTTTTACTACATTATTTTAATTTTATTACATTTTTAATTACTTTTAATTTAAACACGCTTTTATTTGCTCATTCCTAAATAATAAGCGTAAAATTTTCAGAATTAAACAAAATATTAATAATATAAATGCTGCTCTTCTATATCCTATATCTTTAAATAATATTATCATACTACCTACATCTTTAAAAATAAGTATTTTTCGTCACCTTAAAAGATATAAATTTTTGTGGTTACTATGTTCCGTAATATATATAGTTTTCATCAATAACATTCAACAATCTTAAAAAAATAAATAATGACTTAGATAATTTGGCTGTAGCTAGTTCCTTTACACTCGATAATATAGAAGAATGTCGGTGTCCAATCCCCAACTCAAATTTTCCATTAAGCATATTACATCAAAATATAAGAAGTATTCAACGGAATATGTCAAGCTTTCTCACTCTACTTGCCAGAAGCAACGTAACTTACGATATTATTGTTTTAACGGAATGTTGGCTTTCTCATTCGCCCTATATACCCACCATAAACGGTTATTTTTCCTGTAACTCTTTGAATAATAATTCACAAAATGAAGGTGTAGTCATATACTATAAACAAAATTTTAATATAACAGTGGAAGAGCCTGAGCTACTTGATGCAAACTGTCTCAAGATAACATTAAATTCAAAAATCGTCATTTTGGCCATTTATAGGCCACCGTCAAACTATAATATAGACAGGTTTATAACAACTTTAAATAATTGTTTAGAGCAATGTGCATCGTATAGTAATATTATTATTACGGGAGATATAAATATTGATATTGCAGAATTTAATAATGACAATCGATCTGAATCCTATCTTAATCTTTTGGCGTCTCATGGCCTTCTTCCAGCTCATAATCTACCCACACTCCCACACTGTCTTGATCACTTCTTAATAAAATCTAAAGGAAGGCATATTGTTATGTTATAAAAACATCAATTACAGATCACTTTACTACCCTTTACTTAGATACTAATTTAATAACTAGCGCAAGGCCCAAAACAATTAACAAAATAGATTACACTTCTTTAGCAAAAATGATTAAATATATTGATTTAAGTCCTATTTATAATACAACACATGTAAATTTTGCAGCGAATTACTTAATCGATACCTTAAGTAACGTCATAAAAATCAACACCAAAACTATTAAAATTTCTAATCGTAAACGAATCATAAAACCATGGATAACACCAGGACTTTTGAAATGTATGAGGAACAGGGACAAACTACATAAAAATTTAAAATATAGAAAATGAAGTCTTAAAAATAACATATAAGAGATATAGGAATTACTGCAATAAGATACTGAGGAGACTTAAAACGGAATACGAGAAATCTGAATTACAAAAGGCAAAACTGAATAGTAAAAAATTATGGGAAACGATCAAAAATATAACAAACACCAAAAAACAAATAGTGCCCCTTCTGGTTAATAAATGGTGCAAACCAATAGATGCTGTTAACACTGCAAACCAGTTCTTTGTTAATATCGGTAAGAAATTAGCTGAAAAATATTGAAAAATGATCCTAACTTAGCCTCTACCAGCAATTATAACTCTACTCCTTCTTCGTTTGTACTCTACCAACTACAGAATCGAAGTACTAGATATCATTTCGAACTTAAAATCCGATTGCGCAGTAGGCCTTGATAATATTTCAACAAGTTTTATAAAGACCTGAATATACTAGTCCCATTACTTACATCTAATCTTTCCTTTACAACAGCTGTCTTTCCCGGCGTTTAAAAATCACTAATCCATCCCATCTTCAAAGCAGGCGACAGAAACTGTGTCTGTAATTACAGGCCAATATCCATTCTTCCAACTTTGTCCAAAATCCTTGAGCGCCTTATGAACACCAGATTGATGAAATACCTAGAAACAAACGGACTAATCTCTTGTAACCAATTTGGGTTTAGGACGGGCAAATCCGCTGAAGCTGCTATTCATAACTTAACCAATTTTGTTGTCACCAAATTGGATGCAAGGAAAAAAGTACTGGTCGTCTTTCTTGATCTAGCCAAAGCGTTCGACACAGTCTCATTGCCCATACTTATAAAAGCCTTGGCATCCGTGATCTCCAGCTAAAACTTTTCTGGGATTATTTGCAAAATAGAACTCAGTGTGTCAAGGTGCAAGACTACGTGAGTAAAGAGTTGCCTGTTAGTTTTGGTGTACCACAAGGCAGTATACTAGGCCTACACTCTTTTAACCTACATAAATGACTTATGTAATCTCAATCTTCCAAATGGACACATAATAACTTTTGATGACACGACTTCTCTTTGATGGTGATTCCTGGCCCCAGACATTTAGTAATGCTCAAAAAGTTAAATATTGTTGTGAATTGGCTAAACAAAACGTACTTACCTTAAATATTGAAAAACTAAATATCTAACTTTTCCATCAGGCGCAAGATCAGCCGTCACTGGATCACCTCCATCTAAAGGTGCACTCCTGTTTTGCCTGCTCTCTCTTATCTTACCAACTATCAGACTGTCTCAGACTCGATTATGCATTGTACCTGCCCAACTATCGAGAAATCTGAGTACGTTAAATATCTTGGTGTTATAATTGATAACAACTTAACGTTTGAAAACATATAGCTACTGGCATCTAGATTGAGAAAGTTGATTTATGTTTTAAAAACCTTAGAATATTCTGATAAAAGTGATCAAAACTGTTTATTTTGCCTTTGTGCAATCTCTTTTGCTATACGGTATAACATCATGGGGTGGTGCAGCAAAAACCCGTCTTATAGGGTTGGAACGCACCCAAAGATCCATTCTAAAAGTTGGGTTTTCATTGCCGTTTTTGTTTCCAACTGCTGAACTGTACAAACGTTGGGGTACTTACTGTTAGGCAAATGTTTATTTTAAACTGTTCTAAAGAAACATTCTTCGCTACCATACAATAGCATTTCTTCTCCAATCTCGGGAAGGGGTAGGATAGTTTGTAAAAATCAAAAATGTAACTCAAATTTTTCTCATAGATTCTTCTGTTATCTTGGTAGTCTTCTTTATAATAGGATAAATAAGGCTATACAATACATTCTATGAATAAATATTCTTTAAAAACAAGAGTAACGGAATGGCTTTTGGGCTTAAACTATACTGAAACAAATCCCTGATAACTCCATTATTTAAAATATTATCCAAACATACACACATACACAACTCACTCTCACACAAACACACACCCTCCCTCTCACACACACAGACACACACACACACTCATACACACACACCCACACACACGCTCACATTACAACGTAAATTAGTTTTTAGTTTTAAAATTGTTTTTTCTTTTCTTTCTATATTTTATTGTAACTTTAATTATAACAACAACAATTATAAATCATATTGTCACGAAGTGTACTAAAGTTAAAGGTATGTTGATAAATGTTAAATTAAGGGACGAGTCTGGTGATTAGTCATACAGGTCTTTCCTAGTACTAACACCAGGCTCTCACAAATTAAAATGGTTATACCTCCAATATTATTACAAGACAATGTTAATTTGTGAGAGCAAATAAATAAATAAATTATTATTATTATAATATATTTATTTCTATAATAATCTCTAAGGATTCAATCAATCAATCAATCAATTCTTTAACAATACACAATAGAACGAGACAAAATGAAATAAATATATAGAAAGTACAACAAGCGGTCTTATCGCTCTAGGCAATTTCTTGAACAACCTTTTTAACAAAATTGTGTTGTTGTTTACAGCGAATTGCAAATAGGGAAGTTGTACATAAATTTGAGAATTAAGTTAAAAAATATACAAATACACACAAGATGATGACGGTTGAGGATAGGTAGGATAGATACAATTAATGACGGGAATTATTATGGGAAATATTAGAGTTCCAAGTAATAAGTTTTGAGTATATTTTTGAAGGAAAAAGGGACTGAGTACGTCGAATATATAAAGGCAAGGAGTTCCACAAGCGTACAGCTGTAGCTGAAAATGATTTATTGAAGAAGGAGGATGAACGTGCTGGAATATGAAGCGAAAAGTTGTTAGTGGAACGTAGATGACGATCGTGAGAGGAGGAAATGAATTCAAAGCGGTCTTTCAAGTAAGCTGGAGTAGAGGGATTGAACAGTATTATGCTGTATAAAGCAGAAAGGATATGAGTATTCCTGCAAAGGTGAATCGGCAGCCACTTGAGACGTTTACGTTACATTTTCCTACTGACTTCATTAATTTTTGGTGACCATGTTTATTTATTTATTTCAACACTTACAACTATATTTACAGGTAATCCTAATACGATAGTGTAACTATTCTATATGCTATTATTATAACTATTTTATGTGCTATTATTATTATACACAATTACATTTTTAAATTAGGTACATAACAAATAATGTATAATGCTACCTTTGTGAACTCACTCAGTGGACAGCAAAAAGTCTATTTCTCGCGCTATCAAATTAAGTGTGCAGAGAGCAAGTGTGAGGGGCGCCTGAAGCATTAGGTTTGTCCTTCCGTTCGAGACGGCAAACAGTTGTAGCCGTCGCCGTCTCCCTATGTATCCGTCTGATACGTACGTGTTTAATGGTTTTAGTATATCAGAATTAAATATTTTCCCTATGAGTACCTTATAAATATATAAAACCAGAGTAATTTCTCTCCTAACCCTAAGTTCATTATATGCGACCATTCCTATAATGAATAAGGTTGGATACATTAAGGGATAAAGTGGGTACACGCCGTAAAGTTTCATTTACAGATATTTCACAAATTTATCCTGTACCCCCTCCAACATTAGCTTATACTTAGCTTCATGCGGGGACACAAACGATTGCATTGTGTTTCAAATGACTTCTGACCAAGGCATTGTATAATACAATAATTGCTTTGACATTTGTGAAATTATTTATTCGGCGAAGAACAAACCCTAGATTCCTATATGCTTTTTTGTAGATATTAATAACATGAACACGAAAATTTAGTTCGGCATCCATTTGAACACGACCTTCAACTTCATGGCCAAGAGTGAAGAACCACGTGGTAGAGCCATACAGCACGTGGTAGAGCCATGTTGCAGTTATATTGTGGGTGTAACACGAATATATCTGCTCGATCAGGGAAGGACCACAATTCTTACAGGATACCAGCGTCAAATAGCAGCTCAATGTTGCTGTGTTTCGTATAGTAAGTATAGAGATCCGAAACCCTTTTTACTGGAAACGAGGCATTCTATCTCAGTCCTCAGATGTGATACGCCTTTGTATTTTGATTCTTAATCGAGTCCTTGAGCTCGACGGACGTAGATGTCTACGGGCTACAGCATCCACTTATTATCAGATTGACTGTGTGCTCGTATATCACCCTTATTCTATAAAAACCCACGCCTCAAATTCACTATGTAATCACTAGCAAGATGCATTGCTTCTACACCCATGTTTTCAAGTTTTGAGGTGTACGTGAAGAGAAGTATTGTAATCTCCTGAACGCTATCCATCCCAGTTATTTAGATTATTCTTTAGTAATAAAGTGAACGTTTCACAGGATAAGCGCTTTCTCGAGTGGCCATCACAGCTTGCTTTTATATTTTCAACACAAAATAATAAATTTAACCTCGGTCGTGGCTCAACATACGACTTTTAAGTTTGTTACAAGTCCAATGGTCAAAACTGTAATTTCAAAACCCATCTGCCTAAAAATATTTACTGTAAACAGTATATTTTATACCTTTGTTGTGAGTTGTGTACATATCGGACTGTGGCAATCCCGTTGAAAAATTGTTTAATGATTTGCTCCCAAATATTATAATATCATAATGTCTACCTCAAATATGAGTTTTATTTGTGAATTACGACCAATTTGTATTGTGTAATTTGTAAAAGTCGTCAATATCTAAATAAATAAAATTATTGTGTAGTAACGAACTTCGTTTAAAGTTTTAAAAATAGTATAAAGTTACTGTAATTCTTCTTATACCTTTTTATATTTACGATATAACAGAAAAGTATTGTTGTTCTTTGCGGATTTTACTTTTAATTGTTTACTTGATGATTTGAGATCTGTTAAAGTCCTACCTATAATTAGACATTTGCTTACTCTGCTTCTTTGATTTTCCATCTATGATTTCTTTTACTATTTATAATTCATAGTAAAATGAATACTCGCAACGCCAAGACGCGCCAGATGAAACAAGAACTCAAGGCGTCCAAGGAGTAGTGTGAGCAGTTGCTTAAAGAAAGGGATGACAATGAAAAGGAAATAATAAATATAATTTCGAAAAATTCACAGTTAAAAAGTGATATGGTGAAGTTGCATAGAGACTACAGATATTTTAAAGAAAAGTGATCAGCTCCAGGAGACAGTCGATGAGTTTGACCGATGCAGCAAATAATATGAGGAATCCCTCAGATGTTAACTAAACCTAATGAGCAAATTTTGCAACTTAAAAATTTATAGATAACTTGCAAGCATCCCAAAATCAGAGTTTGTTCGATGAGCTCGTAGAATGCAAATCAATAGATTTAACTGGTGATTATTTTGTCACGTAATAACAGCAGAAAGGAAGAGAAAGGAACAAAAGTACATTAGAAGGAAATTAAGTAAATATATGAAAATTTACAAATATATTAGAAGAATGCAAAAATTAATTAAAACCAAAATTAATACTATAAATTATATAAATGTATGTAAGGAAAAACAAGAATTAATTAACAAACTTAAATTGTATTCAGTTGAGTTCGAAAACATGAGCAATTGTTATGAGGCTGATATAGAGTGTTTTTAATTAAGAAATTTTTTCTCTTCAAACCTCATTACGAATTATGTCGAATAAATATAAATCAGCAGATAATGAGATAAAATAACACATACTGGCCATGGATAATCTGGTAAAGTCATGTAAATATAACGAAGAACGTTTTGACTCCTTATTAAAACATCAAAATGTGTATCAGCGCTCAATGCCAGGTTCTTTAGGGACAGTGTGTGTTAATAGCACGACAATCAATATTGACTCATTTTCTTCATCTACATTCTATGACTGTACTGTAAAAATATAATATAATTAAGTAATTCAGATAATGAAAAAAATAAATTTATTGTGTATAGTGATGACATAGGTAACGATTTGGGAATATCATTAAATAACTTTTTAAAAGGGCAACAGATAAGTAATTATTGCATGCCTGGAGCATCGCTAAGTCAAATAATGAATAAAATTTTAACTAGTAAATTTTGCCCTAATAGTATGTTAATCATTCTTGTTGGATGAACAGGTAATGTGAACAAAAATAAATTATTAAAATATATTGAATATCTTAATAACTTAAATGTATATAAAGTTATCATGTATAAATTGCCTTACATACAGGGGTGGCCACAGGTAAATAATCTAAGATATGATTTAAATTTATGAATGAAGAACTTAACATGTAACAATAAATTCAATCTAACATTTAATTGTTATAATTATAACGATAGCTTTCATGTCATTGACATAAAATTTTATGAAGTTTATGACTGGAGATAGGAATTACCTATCCAAGTATAGTATAAGACTGATAGCAAATGTGCTATATTATTATTTATATTTTAATTCAGCCAAGGATTTGGCTACTCAGACATCTGCTTCTATTGAGCAGTATAATGATTTTACATTGAATTTGAATCAGTTCCAAGTAATTTCAATTAGAAAATGAGACAATAGAGGTAATCTCTAGCAATGATAGTAACAATTTAAATTATCCATAATGTAGCTCACAAATAGTTATTTGTATAATTTCTCATAAAATCAATCATAAAAATTGTAAACACATGGTGCATCAAAATATGCAAGACATGTTGGCAATGAATTAGAAATTGTTTTTAAATAGTAAAGCCATACATATTTTTTGTATAACTGAACATTGGTTAAAAGATTATAACTATGATATGTTTAATTTCAGTAAACACTAGGTGGTCAGTTGCTTTAACAGAGAAAAAAAATTACGCGGAAGCTCCTTAATATTAAAAGTTAAAATTAAAGATACAGCCTATGTACGTCCCACTGCTGGGCACAGATCCCCAGATCCCTCAAATCCTCTCATTTCTGAGAGAATTTGAGGGCAAGGAAGTGTCCGCCGCGCTGCCCCAGAGCGTGTTGGCGAACTTCACATGTCTCTGAAATATTTTTTCTCATATGTAAATCAGCACTTAAAATTTTCATTAACAATTTCATTGGTACCGGCGGGGATTGAACCTGGGTTGCTTGCGAACTGTGAAATTAACAAATATAAAATAATCAAATTTATATAATCAATTAACGAGACTAAAAAATAATAAAACAAAATAATCAAATTAACGAGCGCTAACAATCTGAGCTACCACAGCTCTTATATTAGCTAATAAATTATAAATAAGTAAGAAACGTAAGGATATTGTGAGCCTCTCTGTTGAGCGAACTGTAGAAATGGCATGTGTTGAGCTCGAGCACCTCATTGTTGTCAGTGCTTACAGACCCCACATTCTATGCATGATTGTTTTGCAAAAAATATGGGGGAAGTTTTGCTTAAGCTTGATAAACAGAATAAATCTGTCGTCGTATGTGGAGATTTTAATATCAATCTCCTTGAAACTTCTTCCATGAGTATTAAGTTTAGATCATTGCTCAAATCATACCACCTTGTTAATTTGTTCTTAGAGCCAACACGTATTGTAGGGCCTAGTGCAACTTGTATAGATAATATTTTTACTGACATCTGTATCACATCCCTTACATAAATTAATTATTCAAAATTTAAGTTCTGATCACTTGACAGTTGGTCTTGCACCTTACATGCACAAAAAACAGAAAGTTAAGAAAGTTGTGCTTGTTCCTATAAATGAACATCGCTTAGAGAGATTTAGAAGTAGTATAGTGTAAAAGCTGCCTTTTCATCCATATAAAAACTATACTACCTATTTATATGGATCATTATTTAAACTAATAAGTCATGAATTTAATAAAATATTTATGAGTGGGCGACAGTAGAAATCCATAAGAGTAGACAAAAGTTATATGTACTTTTCAACGAAAGATCATATAATCATAGTGTTCATTTAGAGAATATGTAAAATATATTCCAAAATATTTAAAAGAGTGCATTGCACAGCCAAATTTTTACATTTAAGAAACAAAATTAAGAATGCCTCTAATAATATTAAAATGACTTGGAATTTTCAAGACGACACTTTCACAATTCTACCTTTAGATAAAGTGACTCCATTTTTAGACCATCTTAACTCTATAAATTCTAAAATTCAGCTCATAATGTTGTTAGAGGCAAACAATTATTTAGCTTTTCTAGATGTGTTAGTAATTCGGAATCCTGATAACTACTTGAGCCACACTGTGTATAGAAAAAAGACCCATACAGATATTTATTTAAACGGTGATTCTCACCACCATCCTTCACAGTTAGTTACCGTGGTTAAATCTTTGTTTCAGAGAGCACAAGGGATCCGTGACAGTAAACACCTGGCCGCCGAGCTCCAACACGTCAAGCAAGTGTTGCACGACAACAAGCTTCGGGTCCCGCGCCTACGTCACAGTGAACGAGTGAAGCCGGCCACAGCCGAGCGAGTGCCTGCTGTACTGCCATGTGTCAGAGGTGACGCTGACAAGATTGGCTACATGTTGAAGCGTGCTTCCATTAAAACATACTTCAAGCCGCAGGACTTCCCTCTTCAAGATGCAGGACTGTACAAGCTTGATTGTGAATGTGGTCTCTCTTATATAGGAGAAACTAAAAGATCAATAAAAAGTCGCATTAAAGAACACATAACTGATGTGAAGAATCGACGCTCCGGGAAGCTGCAGTCTGTAAACACGTACAGGATCGCCCTCGTCACTACATTAGATTTGATAGACCACGAATCCTCGCTAAGGAACACCGATTCCTTCCGAGGATTATTCGCGAGGCTATTGAAATCAAAAAAATATCCTAATTTCAATAGAGAAAATGGCTGGGTGCTACCATCTGCTTGGAATCCCCAAGTATAGAACTGCAAGACTTCAAGATACTATATGTTCATACTGCGTAGATCGGAACAATTATTAATTTTTATCTGGAGGTAGCCGTGGTTAACTATGACATTAGGACGTCAACACCTCAGTCCCTCCCGTGACCATGGGTGCTTAAAGTACTCGAAACAACGGGATTATAAAATAAGTTAATATACGCGATAAAATCCGTAAGAAATAGTTTTATATAAATGTGTAATGTTCGCGTAAATATAAGAAATCATTAGTTTATTTATTTCCATAGCATAATGTCATAATATGGAATCTTGCTATGGGGTAATGCGACTGACATTGAAACTATCTTTGTTTTGCAAAAGAGAGCCATAAGAGCAATTTATAACCTAGGTCCGAAGGAATCCCTTTTTGCAATTTTTATAAATTCTATAAGTAATCAACTGTCTTCTTCTGACCACTTGTACGCCGACGATCTCCAAATTTACACTCAATCTACTCTGGATGATTTACCGAAAGCTTAAAAGCGAAATTGATACAACGAACGCTGATCTGGCTTGTATTTTGGACTGGTGTAAATCTTATTAATCCCACTAAAACTCAAGCAATAATTATTGGTAGTTCGAGATTAGTTGCTTGGGTTGACTTTTCTCTCATACCACCTATTCTCCTCAATGACATTCACATCCATTAACTATAGTGATAAAGTTAAGAATTAAGGAATATATATCGACTCCTGTCTAACATGTGGAAACTTACTCGTGTAGTACCGGTACCTAAAGCAGGTAATGTAAATAACTTAGAAAATTATAGACCAGTAGCAGTACTGTCAGCTCCAGCAAAAATACTAGAGTCCGCTATTAATCACAATTTATTCTTACAGGTTAGCACGCAATTATCAGACGCTCAACATGGGTCCAGACCAGAAACAAGTACTGACAGTAATCTACTTAGCTATATGGCTCAAAGTGTGCCAACAGCAGATAGGGGTAAACAGGTGGACGCGGCTTATTTTGGCTTCAAAAAGGCGTTTGATTCGGTAAATAACGATGTATTATTGAAAAAATTGGCTAGCGTCGGTTTCACTCCACATCTTCCAAAGTTCTTTGCTAGCTATATGAGAGATAGACAGCAGTATGTACCATACGGGAAACATCTGTCAGAAATATATTTTACTTAGTCGGGAGTGAGCCAGGGCAGTAATCTAGGGCCGCTCCAGTTCATATTGATGATTAATGATCTTCCGAGTGTTGTGACAGATGCGACGTGTCTGTTATTCGCCGACGATCTCAAACTTTCACTACCTATAAGGAGCGCTGAGGGTTGTCAAAGACTTCAGCGCGACATAAATAGAGTAGCAGCTTGGAAAAAGGAGAACCAGTTGCAATTTAACATCTCAAAGTGCTAGACAATATCATTCACCCGCTCAAAAACACCTATAGTACAAAACTATGAGGTTGACAGTAAGCTTATGAAAAGAGTTACAGAAGTACGGCGGGATCTGGGTGTTCAAATGGATGCCGGACTAAATTTTCGTGTTCATGTTATTAATATCTGCAAAAAAGCATATAGGAATCTAGGGTTTGTTCTTCGCCGAATAAATAATTTCACAAATGTCAAAGCAATTATTGTATTATACAATGCCTTGGTCAGAAGTCATTTGAAACACAATGCAATCGTTTGTGTCCCAGCATGAAGTTAAGTATAAGCTAATGTTGGAGAGGGTACAGGATAAATTTGTGATATATCTCTATATGAAACTTTACGGCGTATACCCACTTTATCCCTTAATGTATCCAACCTTATTCATTATAGGAATGGTCGGATATAATAAACTTAGGGTTAGGAGAGAAATTACTCTGGTTTTATATATTTATAAGGTACTCATAGGGAAAATATTTAATTATGATATACTAAAACAATTAAACACGTATGTACCGGACGGATACATAGGGAGACGGCGACGGCTACAACTGTTTGCCTTCCCGAACGGAAGGACAAACCTAATGCTTCAGGCGCCCCTCACACTTGCTCTCTGCACACTTAATTTGATAGCGAGAGAAATAGACTTGTTTTGCTGTCCACTGAGTGAGTTCACAAAGCTAGCATTATACATTATTTGTTATGTACCTAATTTAAAAATATAATAGTGTATAATAATAATAGCACATAAAATAGTTATAATAATAGCATATAAAATAGTTATAATAATAGCATATAGAATAGTTACACTATCGTATTAGGATTACCTGTAAAGATAGTTGTAAGTGTTGAAATAAATAAATAAACATGGTCACCACAAATTAATGAAGTCAGTAGGAAAATGGTTGCAGCGCTAAGCTCTCTGCGGAGATTTAGAAATTTCTCCCTACTGCCACTAAACTTGCGCATGCTCAATCCCTCCTTCTGGTTATTCTTGACTATGCTGATGTTTGCTATCTGGACGTTACCGAAGCGCAGTTAAATAAACTTGAGCGGATTCAAAATTTATACTTACTATTCATATTTGGACTCTGTAAATTTGACCACATTTCAGAATTTCGTAAACGTCTCAAGTGGCTGCCGATTCACCTTTACAGGAATACTCATATCCTTTCTGCTTTATACAGCATACTGTTCAATCCCTCTACTCCAGCTTACCTGAAATACCGCTTTGAATTCATTTCCTCCTCTCACGATCGTCATCTACGTTCCACTAACAATTTTTCGCTTCATATTCCAGCACGTTCATCCTCCTTCTTCAATAAATCATTTTCAGCTACAGCTGTACGCTTGTGGAACTCCTTGTCTTTATATATTCGACGTACTCAGTCCCTTTTTTCCTTCAAAAATATACTCAAAACTTATTACTTGGAACTCTAATATTTCCCATAATAATTCCCGTCATTAATTGTATCTATCCTACCTATCCTCAACCGTCATCATCTTGTGTGTATTTGTATATTTTTTAACTTAATTCTCAAATTTATGTACAACTTCCCTATTTGCAATTCGCTGTAAACAACAGTTCTTTGTTAAAAAAGGGTTGTCTGGAAGAAATCGCTTCCAGAGCGATAAGACCGCTTGTTGTACTTTCTATATATTTATTTCATTTTGTCTCGTTCTATTGTGTATTGTTGTAAAGAATTGATTGATTGATTGATTGATTGAATCCCTTAGAGATATATTTATAGAAATAAATATATTACCTGTGGCCTCTCAATATATTTACGAGAATTTAATGTATGTATACAAAAACAAAAATAGTTTTATTAAAAATAGTGATGTACATTCTGTAAATACTAGGAAAAAACACAAGTTAGTTATACCAGTTACTCGACTTCAAAGAGTCAGTAATTCCTTCGTGGGGACCTTATCTATCAAAATGTTTTAAATATTTACTAAGCAAAAATTGTCTAGTAAGAGTTATTATACTACTAAAGAGTACATGACTGATAATGACCCCAGGGAATGAGGTGATCGCTACCATGCTGTTTCTAAATTTTTTCATAACAATTGTGTAAAATATTATACTGTAAATTGTGCTGTGAAAAAAAAAATCCCGCTGGGTTTCTTGCTGGTTCTTCCCAGGACAGAGGTATTTTCGAACCAGTGGCAAAAAAAAACTACTTCCATTAAGTATTACTTTAATCTATATTGAATAAAAATGATTCTATTCTATTATATTATATTCTATTGTTACGTCCACAAAAATGACGAACCTAACGACACCCCTATGTTTTAATCCATCAAGCCGTTTAGGTTTAATAGCATGTGGAAGAAATATAAATACATACACACACATACATACGTACATACATTCATTCATACACTCGAAAAACATTACTGTCCTTCTGAGGGTTTGGCTCGTCGCACACTATGTGTATTGAAATTGGGTTTTATAGTGGCGGTGAAAGTGAACGTAATTGTAAATTATAAAAAAAGCATTTTTTACTCACGGGTGGTAGCTAATTAATTTTAGAATGGTTAATATATGAAATGCAGCAAAGTAACATTTGATTCTATTAAATATATTAAATTGTATTGATTTCAACAAACTTAAAATAGATTGAATTTCACTAAATTTAACCGTGAAGTGGCCATGTAAGAATGCACTACCCTATATCATCCCGTACGAGTCGTAAGAGGCGACAGAGGGAAAGTGAACCAGGGAGTGAGCAGCACCATCTTCCACAATAACAGCTGAATAAAAATAAAAAAACTGCGGTTCCCAACACGCTTGCTAAGAGTGGTAACTATGGCAAAAATCCCCCTATGAGGCAATCTATGGGGGAGGCCTATGTTCAGTAGTGGGCTTTTAGGTTGTAATGTTATAGATAGTAAAATAATTTGTTAACTTTATTAAATGTTAAAATTATTTGGGAGAACAAGTTTTGGGAAATCATTCTAAATGCATAGCAAAAGCAGTATATTAAGAGAAATATTTTAAATTCTGTGAACGCTTAATTACTTTTAAATAGGGTTTTCGCAGGAAGGGACAAGCTTTATTAACGTTGTAACAGTAATTTCGTGTATTCACAAAAACTGTGAAAATACAATTCCATTTATTTATAAAGTATACATTTAAGATTTTTCTGTAATTTTTCTATTTTTTAAATTCGTTTCCCTACTTGAATTTTTGCTATAACGTGGCATTTCATATATACATATATATAATATAGACATCTATATTTATCCTTGATTAAAATCGTAATACACGCATTTTCACCCTTACGACTAAAGTAAAATACCTCTAATCTAGTTAAAAGGGTCTCCGGTTCTCTACACTTACCACACGAAACACAGCAACATTAAACTGCTATTTTACGCTGGTAGTCTGAGAAAGCGCGGTCTTTCCCCGGTCGAGCTGAGCCATTCGTGCTACAACTGTAATATAGCTGCAGCTTGGCTCTGCCACATACCTTACTTCTGTTTCTCAGTCAGCTTTTACCTTAATTTGTTTGGCTAATGGTATTAGCTTGTTTGATCAGATCCGAAAGTCCTTGAATTCGATTGAATCGAATTGAATGGCACAAAATACACAAAATACGTCGAGACATTTGTCCAGACAAATACTTAACGTCTATTTATCATCCATTGTTTTTACAGTCGTGTCTTACACGTGTATGAAGTGGCTTAATTCACGACAAACGTGCTCTTGTTTTTATTGGAGTAAATATTGAAGATGATTAAACATGCTTCAAGCATTGTATATACAGTGTGGAAAAACTTGAGACGCGCAAAGAAAGTAAGTAAGTAGGAAAGCGAACGTTTATTGCTTTCTTAACAAGTATCGGTTAATCATCCTAATGTCTATTTATCTACTTCGGATTTTATTTCAGCAATAACGTCTTATACCAAGCTTATTAAGAGATATGTAACAGTTAATAAACCTTTTTATTGTTCCACTCACCCTCGATCCTCTAAGATTAAACTCGTATTTAAATGATGCAATATTTGGTAGAGCCATGCTACTAAACGACAAGGGTAGTACAAATACCAGCGCAAAAAAGCAGCGTAGCGTGTTTGATGTTAAAAAACCCGGTCTCGATACGTCGATTTTTTCGAGAGTTATCGTAACCACATACAAAATCAACATCCGGATGTCCACGTAAATTTTTTTTCAAACGGTTTTTTTTTTCACAGCAGCAATATAAAATGAGAATTTTAGAAAATATAAGGTGGACTAATTACAGTGTTTTCTCGATACACGGCTACGCATATTATCGTATAAGTGCAATATGGTTATGATAGAGGCATTTTCAGAACACAAAATTGCTTGACCTTGACGTGTCGAGAGTAACGCTCTACCTAATAACGCTTCGCATTATGAGGCGTGCATAATAATAATTTGATTTGTTACGCAAGACTGACTTTCATCGTCGTCAATCCTTGATATTGAAAGCAGTAAAAACCGTTCGAAATTTTTATTAAACCGATGTAATTTTTGACAAAGTATGTCCTTAGTATAAATTTATTGAGCGTCGTTTTGTGCAAGATCAGAGAAAAGGTTAGGTTTATTAAATATTATGACTTTCTTATTTATTGAGCTATAATATTCATTCATTTGTTATAGATATTACTTGGTATAATATATTGTTATGGAATAGGTAAAGAATTTTTTTTTCTTCAATCACACACGTAAATTCAGTTACTAAACCAGGTACAAAGTAACGTATTACAAAAAAAGTTACCTTTACCTTGTTTTTGTTTATCTATAAGATTTGTTTTAAATTTATTTTTAAAATTGTAATTGGTGTTAAGATTTCTTATTGGTGGTGGGATGTTATTCCAACACTTCGTTGCCATATATCGAAAACTGCCAGTAAATGCCGCTGTTTTATGGCTGTAATACAGGAGTGCTGACCTTATGGACCTCAATTGTTTTCCAAAATTTTGATTTGCAAACTTTATCTTTGCATGCAAGTACTCAGGTTTTTTAAACTTAACAACATTGAAGACAAGCCCTCCTAAATGCAGCTATCTACGTGAGTCTATGTTGAGCATGGAAGCAGTGTTCAAGAAAGGAGTAATGTGACTTCTATGGGGGACATAAAAATAGAACCGATAACATTCATTTTTCACACGCTGTATTAGTCGTTTTATTTTACTGAGAATCCGAGGTCCATAAACAACATCTCCGTAGCTAAGCCTAGATAAAATTAGGGACTAACAAGGAGTTATGCAAGACGGTACAGAAATTTTGTCACGGATTCGGTATAATACCTTTAGACGATAAAAACAGTTTTTTACCATATCAAGGACATGATTTTCAAATCTGAGTTTACTTACGAAGGTTATACAAAGGTTTTTGGCTTTTCATTCACGCGCATTATATGTCTACCCTGAATCTTAACGTTTAGGTCACCACAAAATCTACTTATTTGCGTCTTTGTGCCCATGACCATATATTTTGACTTTTTGGGGTTTAAAACAAGAGCATTTCGCATTGACCAGTCAGAAATTCTGTCCAAATCCTCATTAAGCCGTTTTACTTTTGTGGTAACTTATCTGGTGAGTCTGATATATATACTTGCACATCGTCAGCGTTGCAGTGGTACATAGAATGGTTTATAACTTTGATAAGATCAGCACAGTAAATTATAAAAAGTAGTGGACCAAGTACCGAACCCTGAGGAATACCACGATTAATAAGCCTAGGATGAGAACATACATTAGACCCATCACTCTTTACCAACTTTACTGACTGGTACCGGTTACTGAAGTTACTACTGAGCCACTTGACCGAATTCTCGTCTAAACCATAATATGACAGTTTAGCAAGCAGTAGGCGAATATGTAGGCAGTCGAAAGTGTGGGAATAGTCCAATAGCATTAGAATAGTACTGTGACCGAAATCTAGTTCAGCTTATATGTTGTCTGTGACATCGAGTAAACCAGTTGCTGTGCCACGTCCTTTGCAAAACCCAGATTGTAAATAAGGCAAGATGTTGGTCGCTTCAACATATTTAGTCAGCTATTCGCAAATAGCTTTCTCCAGCAGTTTCGCAAGGAATGGCAAAATGCTGACGGGCCTGAGATCTTTTAACTCGACCGGGTTTTCATTTTTGAGAATAGGGGCCCCTTATGCCTCCTTCCACTTATTAGGAACTATACCCGTCATAATTGCTTATTAACTATAGCCGTGATTGCATCCAGAGTGCAAGGAAGAGAGAGTAAGATCATATCTATGCTAATTCCATCGTGTCCAACAGCATTCGATTTTATGGGCATTATATATTTAGAAATATCTGCTGATCCTACGGGAGCTAATTTAAATTCCTCTGTATTGAATTTATTACGTTCAAAAAATAATATATCTGCATTGTAAACTACATTGTCTCCCGGAATATTCAAACAGTGATCGTTGATTTTGTTTGCATCATTGAAATGGGGAGGCAAGGATTTGTCTTTCGAGGGGTCAACCAAAAATTTTTCCTTCAAATTTTTTCCGAATGTTTTGCTATTTTTAGCTTGAGAATTAACTAAGCTATTGAAGTAACACTGTTAACATAAATAATGCGTTCCAATGGACACGCAATGGTTAATGTTACACTGTTATTAAAAAAGGTTAAAATCCCAACTAGAACTTTCAGTTTCAGACCAATTAATTTTTTAATTAAATTTAACTGGAAAAGTTGAGGTCAGTCCATTTGCTTGATATGACTCTTTATTGTATTTAGGCAAATTATACGAATATTTTCCCTTTTTTAATTAGTCTTTGGAAATGAACTAATTTTTGTTTGTTATTTTAGTAGTCTACGTTTCATGTTTTACTACGTGGTGGCGGCATAAGAGACAACTATATACTAAATGCTAGAAAAATTTCATAGTTTGTGATAGATGATGGTATTGCCATCTGTTTTATTGAAGTCGTTAAATACCTAGGCCGGCGATGGGAAGCATCATCTAAGGTGCTTAAATCTGGTATTGCGATGGCCAATCCGCTAGCCAAGCACGATGATTAAGGCCAATCCTCTCCACAATAGGTGAAGCTCAGCAAAGGAATTTTATAACGTAGGGTTGATAACGATTGAGGAGAAGCAGAAGAAGAAGAAGATATGAATGATTTTGAAGCTACAAAAGCCTCCATTTTTAACTGCAAGCTTCACTCGCAGTTGCAAATAAATTTAAATGGGCTCAATATTATGATGATAAAAACAAGGGCATAAGCCGTAGTTTGAATGCGTTCGTGCTTGCGTGTGTGCTCATCAATCCGTCTGCCAAACATATTTGCAGATCTCACATGTCCTCGAAATGTTTAAGTTACTTAAACATGCAGGTATCGAACAGTTTTGTGCTAGTTAGAATAGAAAAGAAGATTTTACATATGTATATCTATCTGTAATATATTAAGTATTATTTTTTAACTATCATAAACCAGTGTTCGACTACAATCTCACCCCATGGTACTTGTGGTTGTGTCCTAAGATGGTAATAAATGACTGACTTAGATTAACAAAAGCTTATAACTTCTTTGTTAAGTTTAGTTTGTTTTTATTAAAAATCTTTATTGCATTCCCAAAGAAAAAAGGATGCAAAAGGCAGACTTATTGCCTAAAGGCATTCTTTACCATAATAGAATGGTGAGAATTTGACATAGGTGTAACAATAAAAAAGAAAGAAGAGAATCAAAAAAAATACACATTATTCGTAACAAAATATATTATGATATAATATTGTTAGTAAATACATATTATATATATTCGTATGCATATATTAACACATATAATATAAATACATAAGTACATATATACAAGTGTAATATATACACAAATATATAAATATAACATTGTAATTTAATTTAATTCTACATTAATTAACATTTAAACTCCGTCTTAATATGCTACGCCCGTACAGGGTGTCACATGCTCGGTAAATAAATTATAACAACTTTATACTTTGTGACATGCAATAAATGAATTATGAATTATATATATACAAAATAAATCACACGTATAAATTATTTACCGATATTTTATATCTAATAATTCCTCAGTAGATGCTCACGAACCAACTTTTTAAAGGAGTATTTGTTAGGCTTTTAGAAATTCCCAAGAATTGCTGGCTGAACAATGAAAGAGTTACCGTAGAATCTGGTGAAATAACTAGGAATATAAACTTGTTGTTAGAGGAAGATCGAAGAAACCTATCATGACAAAAAGAGAGACACTGAAATCGATCCTTAAGGTAGGAAGGCGAATATGAATAATTTAGAATTGAAAAAAGAACAAGTATGATGAGCATCTTAAGCTGAGGTCTAAATTGAGAAATATATTCATACTTTTACAGTCTAAAAATAACTTTAATTTATATTTCTATCTTTTATCAACTAACCTATTAACCTACTTCATATTTTTATCTCTGTATCACTGTATCTGTACCACTCACTAAATGTTGACTGGTAGAGAATGCCTCAGGTATTAAGTCCACCTATACATCATATAATACATATATATTGTATGAAGTTAAATAAATGTAACTAACTACCATCGTGTGAATTCTAAGTTCGTTTATCGCTTCGATTTTACAAAAAAAGGTGTCTTTTTGATCTAAACAAAGCTAACAATACTCTAAGAAATAAAACGGTTTCGGCGAATAAAAATATTGAAAAGTAAACGACTGAAAGAAAAGGATCAACACGGTCATCCCGAATAAGTCAGGTAAATCTTATTCAAATATACCTAAGAAGTTTGCGCTTTCTTTTTTATTTATTTGGTTTGCCGTTTTATTATTTGGTGGTTAATTTCAATTTTGTTAACTTTACGACTGTTGTAAAATTAAATGATATTAGTGTTGATATTTCTGTACATACTAGTGGTCGACCAGTGGTTGAAATTCGACACAAATTCATTAAACATTTAAGTTAGTATGTTAAGAAAGCTGTATTTCACTTTAAACTTAATTACAGAATTCGTCCTCTTAGTTTCTTCATCATCATCATCATCATCATTACAGCCCTTCACAAGTCCACTGCTGAACATAGGCCTCCCCCACGGAATGCCACAAATCACGGTCCCGAGCCACCTCCATCCATTGACTTCCTGCATGTCTTACCAGGTCGTCACTCCATCTAGTGGGGCGACGCCCTACACTTCGCCTGCCGGTAAGAGGCTGCCACCCGAGAACCTTTCTTCCCCAACGGTTGTTGGTTCTTCGAGCGATATGGCCGGCCCATTGCCACTTCAGCTTACTAATCCTTTGGGCTATGTCGGTTACCTGGTTCTACTGCGGATATCCTCGTTTCTAAGTTTATCACGCAGAGAAACCCGAGCATAGCCTCTCCATAGCTCGCTGAGCGACCTTGAGTTTCATATGGCCAGTAGTGAAGGACCACGACTCAGTTCAATATGTCATCACTGGCAACACGCACCGGTTTTGAGGCATATGCCTGACGAGAGACGATGGGTTGTAATCTCCCAAACGCTGCCCAGCCGAGTTGAATCCGTCAATCGACCACTCCGTCGAAGTTGGACTTACCTAGTCGGACCATTTGTCCCAGGTAAACATATTCGTCAACAACTTGAGCTAAGTGCTCCCAACAACTACCGGCATAGGTGTGACATGCACATTAAACGTGATTTTGTTTTGTCCATGTTCATCTTTAGACCCTATCCGTTGGGAGACACTATTGAGGTCATTGAGCATAGTGCTTAGGTCCTCCAGCGATTCTGCCATAAGAGGATATATCGTCGGCAAATCGAAGGTGAGTGATGTACTCGCCATTGACGTTAATACCATATCCTTTCCAGTCCAGTAGCTTGAAAACATCTTCCAATGCAGCGGTGAAGAGTTTCGTGGATATAACGTCACCCTGTCTTACACCTCTCTGCAGTTGGATAGGTTTCGTACCTGGTTCTGTACTGGATAGCCATCGTAGCCCTACTGTACAAACACTTCAACACCTCGATATACCGACAGTCCACTTGGCACCGCTGAAGGGATTGTAGCACCGCCCACTCGACCGAATCAAAGGTTTTCACAGTCCACATACGCCAGATATAGTGGCAAATTGTACTTTCGGACTTCTGTACAATTTGCCGAATGGTATGTATGTGGTCTATGGTGCTAAAGCTTTTCGGAAACCGGCTTGTTCTGGAGGCTGGAAGTCGTCGAGTCTGCGTGCGAGACGATTCGTAATGACTCGAAAACAGCACGTGACGCGGCTCAGAAGGAAATCAGTCTGTAGTTCTTCAAGAGAGCGTTGTCGCCTTTCTTGAAGAACAAGACTACCGCACTTCTGCTCCACGCCTGCGGTGTAAGCCACCATGGAGGACGGAATTAAAGAGCTTCTGAAGGACTCAAGCACCGGTTTTCCACCCGTTTTCTGTAGAAGCCCGCTGTAATTCCATCCTCGCCTGGGGCCTTGCTGTTTTAAGGTGATGGAGAGCCATTCTAATCTCGCTCAGACTGACGTCCGGAATATCATCGGAATAGTGTCGGAAAAGACTTGTTCTGGATCGTTACCACACTTGCGTATGGTTCCAACGGTGATATATACAGCTGCCCATAGAACCTCTCAATCTCACTCAAAATCTCAGGTATCCGGAAACGACGCTGCCACACTCGGTCTTCAGCTCGACAGTTGGCTCTTTCTGGTAGACAGATCTCTAGCAAAGACTTTGGAGCCCTGGTTCCGCTCGGATCGCTTCTTCAATACGAGCAGTAAAAGTTGCGTAAGTCCGCCGCATGCATCTGGAGATCGGTTTGTTCAGTTGCCTGTATGCTATCAAATCTACTAAAGATTGCAGCCCATTTCCCGTCTAACAGCCATGAGATTAAGAGTATGATCGAGAGTTTTGTGTTCTTCTGCGGCGGGTCTTACAAAACTTAGCTCCGACCGCATGGACAGTTTCCACGAGCTTGTCATTCATATCGTCCACTGCATTGCAATCTTCTAGGCACTGAAAACGGTTTTGTAACTCGAGCTGAAAGGTTTCGAGACTTTGGATTAGAGCACGAAGGGATGGAGCGTTGACTTCATTAGACGACACCTCCAACTTAACGTTTAGGTTCAGTGTGCCACCAACCATTCGGTGATCGGTGATCGTTTCACGCTCGTGATCACTGAGACATCACTGAACAGTTGGCGTCTAGTCGTCATAATGAAGTCAATCTCATTTTGTCGAACTGTCGGCTCGACCAGGTCCACTTTCTGGGGCCGCTTCTGGAATAAAGAGTTCATCATAAAGAGCCCTCTTCTCCATGAAGTCGGCCAGCTGCTGGCCCCTTGAGTTCCGCTGCCCTAATCCGAATTTCCTACTTTCAGCTCACCTGTTCTCTTGTGCCTAGCTTTTTGCTTGAAGTCTCCATTAACACCGTATAGTGGGTTTTAGAGGAATGCATGGCTCAGAAATATCCTCATACATTTCTCCACCTCCTCATCAGGGTGTGCTGAGGTTGGTGTGTAAACCTGTACGACCTTCAGCGAATACCGTTTGGTGATTCTGAGTATAAGGTACGCAACCTCGTCGACACACACCCAATCTTTACAACGTTGTTAACGAGAGACTTGTGGACGATAAACCGACACCTCCTTGGGACAGATGGTCACCCTCCCGGTGATAGAACAAGTTGTTGATTCGAGGATTACCGTGTCCTCCCCTCTTTCGGACCTCGGATAATCCTATAATATTCCATCGCAACTTGTCTATCTCTTCTTCCAGCTCCAGGTTCTTTCGTCAGTCCTCAGAGTGCGTGCGTTATGTTGCCAGGTCGAGTCGTCGTAGGTACAACCGACCTCCACGGAGACTTAGCACTTCGCCCCGCCGTACCATGGTCGCCAGCGTAGCCAGGAATAGCGGGCTGCCGGGGACTGGGGTCCGTCTCTTCGTAATCTTCATTAGTATATTGCCGTAGTTGCCACGCTTGGCGAGCGGGTTTGCAACCGCAGTTTTTTTATTGTTATTTGCTGTTATCAGAAAGATGCTGCTGCCCATCTTCTGCCTCAGTTTCCCTCTGTCGCCTCTTACGACACCCACGGGAAGATATGGGGTAGTGGGTATTCTAACCCGCCACTACACGGGAGTTTAATTACCTACAATAATACAGATTAAAGATTTATACTTAATATCTCCCCCAAAGGTTATTAAACATTAAAAAAATATATAAAAATATCATGTTACGTAGGCGATAAAAACAACTTAGAAGGATCACGAAAAATGTGAATTTTATTTTGAGCGTAAGTAAGCGCTTTTAGTAGAAATTGATTAAGCGCCCTTAAGAAGTCATGGTTGTTTAAAACCTAAAATGGTTGGAAAGAATTACATTAAGATTAGTAAGCGAATAATAGAACGATGAAATCACATCCATGGTGAAACCTAAATAAGAAGACTCTGATCACTTATACTAAAATAACAAAAAAGAAATATATTTGTCGAATATAGAACCTCCTTTTTTGAAGTCGATTAAAAAGTTATCTAGTTAATTTCATGTCGGCGTAGTGGCGCATGTGGCTTACAACTAAAGCAGCCGGCACTCAGGACCCTGTAATATATTGCCTTACAAGCTTGAATAGAGAACGCCCCTCAAACGGGTGAAGGCCATCCTATTACATTTGTGAACTCTTAGTCGATCGAATTTTAAGTTCAAAATATACATTGCTTACGTGGCTGCCACTCAAGAACCTTTCTCCCACATCGGGTGACAGTTCATTGTTTATATCCCGACTAATTTGGATTTCACCAACGATTTCAATACAGTTGATACATAATGTGACGGCTCATTATCATTATTATTAATAAATAATAATTATATTCAATATAAAGACATTTGAAAATATCATAGATATAATATTTTGAACAATTAAAATGCGTTAATAAGCATAAAGTTCAAATATATTCATTTCGAATATTAAGTATTAATAGTATAATATATCGTCTTTAAACATCTTTAAATTTATTAAAAATGTGCTTAAAATATTCAAAACGTATTAAATAATAGAAGTACAAGACGATTATATTGCAATAATAGAGATAAATAACGTTTGTGATATAATTGAAAAATGGGTCAAAAATTTCGGTCGACATAATACTTCGGCTAACATACATACATATAACTATAACTAACTATAAATAACTATTCATAAACTAGGCATACATAAAAAGGCATGTCCTATATTTTCTTCATCTACCTACTTCTACATGATTTTTCTCACATTCGACATGATCCTGACCTATCTACTTCTAGATAGGTCAGGATCATGTCGAATGTGAGAGAAATCATGTATATGTATGTATGATATGACTTTCAATAAGAATTATTGATAATCTATATTAAAAAAAAACTATTCTATTGCATTCTGTATTTAAATATGTGCATATTACTTACCTACTCACATTCGATCGAAATTTCAAAGTCCATAGCTTTAATTTAAGGAAATCAATATATTTTAGTGTAACGAAGCCAGCCATAGTATAAATATCACGAACAAATGCCATGAGGATAGAAGCTGCCAACATTAGGAAATTAAAAAAGTTTTCTCATAAATGCGTCGCTGAAGTAGACGACGACAGCACGTTTAATACCTCACGCGTTTTGATAACTTATTTTAATTTTCTGTTCAAGTTTCTAAACAAGAGCATATACCACAACTGCAATGAGTCATTTTCTTACCGACTTTAAATAGGGCTACCAATTCAGCAGTACATTATTTTTTTACGGGATTATATTAACTTGACCTATCCACCTATCCATTTCAGCCTACAAAAGTTTACTGCTGAACACAGGTCTCCCCCATAGATTTACGCGTGGCTGACGGATTCGCAACCGCAGTTTATTATTGTTTGAAGTTTTTATCAGAAAGATGCTGTTGCCCATCTCCTGTTACAGTTTCCTCTGTTGCCTTTTACGACACTCACAGAACGAAATGGGTTAGTGGATATTCTTAGCTTGACAGATATGTATGTATACATACTTAAATAGCTCCAACGCTGTAATCCCCGATGGGGTAGGCAGATTCCAAAGAGCAGCGAGCTGTTTAGACCACGTTTGGTGAAAAATGTGGATTTGGATGGAAAATTGTAAAAGAAGTAAGAGGTGGCTAACCCCTTGCCTACAAGCTTAGTATGCGCCATTTATGGTATACTGGGAAAGTAGCACAGTTGGCACATTATTTATTGTTATAAGTCCCATCCAAACATGGAACCCATATCTCCCAGACCTACAGCAGTTTTTTATTATATTGTTGATATTAGTATGACGCTGCTACCCATCTACTAGTTTTACTGGTTTGTTTTACTCTGTCGCCTCTCACAACATATATAATACACATACATATATATATGTATATAGAATACATATAGAAAGTTGGCAAACTGCGGTTACTATTATCTTCAAAGTCACCGCGTAGTAGCGGCTAAGATAATCCACTGCCCCATATCATCATCCCGTGGTTGTCGTAAGAGAAGACAGAGAGAAATGAAACCAGATAGGGCCGCAGCATCTTCCTAATAATATATGTATTTATGTATATAAATATGCTATATGTATATACTATGCCCCCTACTAGGTGTAGTAGTAAACATGCAGGTAGTCGATGGATGCTGGTACTAGACCGTATTATGTGGCATTACTAGGAAGAGACAGAAAAGATAGGAAAGACAACAAAAATATGAACACTCCTTTGAAGTGATTTTTTATTTTTTTGTACATGGAAATTACAGATGGCTGCGGGGCAAGGATGGTTGTGTCGGACCTGCACCGGCTAAAACCTCGCCGCATATTGGCAGGGCCACGGAATGCTTGCACACATCTGCGGCCCCATCACCGCCGGCTGCTCCATGGCAGCCTTCTCGGGGAGGACCTCTCCTCCACATTCTCTCAGGCAAGGCGCACCAGGAACACAAGGCTCGCCCTCCAGGCCTCCAACTTCACCTGGTGTAACCCCCGCCACGACTGCAAGGGAACCTGTTGGGAAGTGATTTTTACTTGCAGCGGTGCAACCATAAGGCTCTCAACAGCGGTGGTTGGGTTAGAAAAATCATGATGAATCTTTTTTTTAATATTATTTTAAGCCAGCACTTAACTACAATCCCACCTGATGGTAAGTGGTGATGTAGCCTAAGATGGTGAAGTGCACTGACTTAACAAAAGCCTATTCACTCTTGTCTTGAAGACACCCCACATTGTAATCGGATGGAAACACAGATGCTGGCAACTTAATCCACTCCTTTGCTGTACGCATGATAAACGATGTAGCAATCCGTTTGGTTCGAATGCGTGGTAAGTCAACAACGAAGGGGTGGGGACTGACCGAACGTCTGGTTGTCCGATGATGGAAGGGATATAGAAATCAAACAAAACACAAAGAAACTCGAGAAGAGAGATCTCGTTTGCATAGACCTACGAGTATAGCTTGAAATTGTTGTTTAATTATTGTATAAACAAAATTTTGTTGCCGTTGGAATTTGATCTTAGACCTCATTACAACAGTACGAAGTTAAAGTTCCGTAGAGATCTGAAATTCGATCATAAAACTCATTACGGATTACACAAAATATTGTGTTACATCAAATTTGTAATAATATTCAATAATAAAAGCGCAATAATATATTTTTTTGAATTGCATTTTAAATATAATTATAAAACTAATCATCACCCCTTTTCGTACATGCATGGGAAATGCCGGATAAATTTAATGCCTTCCGATATATGGCGGTGTAACCATCTCATTTACGTCAGACGTAAAATACCCAGACCGGGGACGGGCGGTGACGTCATGAGTTCTCACGTCTGGTACTGCGATTGTAAATTCGCATAAGAATAAGGATTAAGGCAAGTGCAAGTATAACGAGAGAGGCAGTACTTCGGTGGTGGTAGCACTTCTTTCCTGCCTATGACTCCGACTGCGTATCTACCACCCCTCTTAACTATTTATGTCGTAAAGTAGCAGTGCTGTACGTAAGCCGTGTTCCGGCTAAAGAGCTAGTATAATTACAGGTTGTTAGATAATATTTCATTTTAGTCCTTAGAGGTACAGAACGTATCTGTAGTATTTTAAATTATTTTTATGTTACTCACTATTTTCTTATTTTAATCTTATTGAAAATTATTTTCTATTTTTTAGTTTAGTTATCTACAAAAGCGTGTTGTTTTAGTTTTTTTTAAACTATTAATTATTTTCTATTTTTTAGTGTGGCTAACTACAAAAGCGTGTTTTTTTTTGGAACGAAGTTCTTTTACGCGGCTTACTGAACTGGCAGAAATCGTAAATGTTTTATGAATTATTCGCAAATCATGAGGATCCTGGCAAGGATAATGGGACAAACTATTTAAATTATTACATTGTCACCAGCCCTTGATAAGTGTGCGAAGTTTCAAATCAATCCGACGTTTTGAAGGGGATGAAAATCACATTTAAAAATTCCGTTACATAGATACATACCAAGCTAATAAAAGAGTGTTAAAATGCAGATGCATAGTCACCCCTGAGGACTAACATGGTATGCCACGTTTCCAGTAAAGAGGGTCACCGATTCTCTACACTCAATATGAGAGCGTGGTCCTACCCAGATGAGCCGACCTATTTGTGCTACAACCATGATATAGCTGCAGCGTGTGCTACCACGTAGATGTCTATGGGCCACAGCATCCAATTACCAGCAGGTGGACTGTGTGCTTGTTTGCCACCCTCCTTCTATAAAAAAGTATTTTTTTTTTAGATATCTGGTAACAATTTATATTCAATACAAACTATAAAAAATAAATTATTACTTAACTTCGGAATGCTCGATAATAACAAATCACTGGATAAAGAGATAAAGCGATACGCTTTGTGAAGCAAACATCATATATTTATTTAACAATGAGAAAGTCCGAACTGCACTGAGTGACACTATTTAATGCGCTTGCAGATAAACTTTCTGTAACTAGCTTTGGTTTTGCGTTCCAACTTTATTCATATTCATTCCGGGCAAAAGGCATCCTAAAAATGTTAAACACTCCTTGACTAGTAAGGCCTAAATTGTAGTGGCCAGACTACCTAGTTGCTATAATGGTTACAACTTCGAATGCTGATCATGACAGGCCAAAATCAGTTATTTGTCTTTATTGCAACAAGTCCAAATGTTAAAACAGTAATTTAAAAAACCCGACTGCATAGTAAAGAGAGAAATGTCTTATAACCGATGTCACTGTGTGCTCGTTTGTCACCCTTATTCTATAAAAAAAATCCTCTTTCATTTGGATAGTGAAATTCGGAAGAATCACAGCGAGTATTCATCAGACAGTGACAGAAGATTTCATCAGAATGATCGGATGATCCTAGTATGCCGGCTGCCGGCTACATCTGGTACCCGCGTCGCTACTTGAATCAGCTGAGTGAGATCTAGCAATAACGCAAGTTTGCACGTCTTACTACCAGCGTGGTCGGTTTTCTCGTATGGGAACAACCACTGTTTGTGGTGGGCGTTGAAATCCCCGAGAAAAACAAGCTCCGCAGACGGATACCGTTGTTGAGCTTTGTCTGCCATTCCTGTCAGGTATTCAATGAGCATGGTCGTCTCCTGGTCTCCGCTGTGCGATCGATAGAAACAGGCATAGAGGGTTGTCTCTACATCAGTATCCACCAAAATCCACATTGCAGAAACCCATGAAACCTCAAATGTCATCGCGGATGTACACAAAGACCCCAGCACGTTGTATAAACTTATGTTTAAGCGTGTAGCCTGGGTATGGGTAGTTGAGGTACGCCACATCAGACGGAGTTGCTCTCTGCGTCTCCGTTAAGAAGAATAGGTGCGGCTTCTCGGTCTCGAGGTGGTAGTGGACCGGATCGAGGTTAGCTTGCAACCCTCTAATGTTCGTGAGGTGCACTTTAAGCGGGAGGAAGTGCCACCGTTGATTTACCATATTCTTCTTTTTAACTTTTTTCAATTTGGTTTGGTTTTTTTGATGGGAAAACAGCTGAGAAATCGAAGTGCCACTTAATATACTAACTGAACTGCGCTGCTTTGGCCCCAACTACCTGCGGTCGGCCAACAAGAGACCGTGCCTCGGATCCGCTACACTCCAGAATGAGTTACCCAGTATAACTTTGCTCAGAAGTCCAGACTGATCTTGAGTAGCGCTACTGATGGCCTTTTGTCCCTGGAAAATATGGAGTAAAATAAATAAAATAATATAAAAAATATATATAAAGTGTGATCGCATCAAATAAACTGCAGTCGAATAGAAAGGTACACGCAGTACAGAACTCATACAGAGAATCAACGAAGAGTAAAGTATACGCGCATGCACACACAAGAGAGTCGAGAGTTGTGGCGTAGAGGGGGCATGACGATATAAAAGAGCGGCATGCCGTTTACCTTCACGGCATACGAGTCCGCTTTACTGCCAATAGATATAATATGACATTAAAATATTAACAAATGTAAACACAAGGCACAGCAAACAAAGTTGTCGTTAATTTCATTATTTTTGTACGACTTGATACGACCGTTGTTTTGTGCAAACTAATTTCCTCCGCCGACGGGTATAAAATAAAGTATGTTCTCTAAAAAGTGAAGTTAAAGTTATATCGTCTTGTCGGTTTCATTTCGTACGGAAACGCGGTTCATTTGAGTTTAATATTTTAAATTAATTTACATTTGACTAAATTTACATATTTCTTACACTTGATTGTTTGTTTTTTGAAAATTTGTTGAAACTAGCGCGACGCTCCTCTTTTTACCCGACTGCCCCAGGAGGAGGGTAATGTTTTCTGAAAGTTGGTATGTATATAGTATGTCTATATATTTTTTACCATACTACCCTCAAACCCAAGGCGCCCTAGAGCGGAACCATTCAACTTAGAAAGAGTACTTGAAATTTTACATTAATGATGAACAGTCAAATTGGCCTCGGTATGTGTACAACGTCATGTTTACATATAACAGATCCGTTCACTATATTACAAATTACACATCTCTCGAATTTATGTTTGGGAGTTTTATTTTTCATTTATTCCTATTTCCATAATTTATAATGAATCTACAGGGGCTACATACACTGACTATGTCCGCATGCTGCAAAATCGGCTGAAATACTCTAGAAAGAAAACTTCGGATTTTATAAGGAAGTCAAAAGAATCCTCAAAATCATACTATGACACCCATACTTGACCAGTTAAATATAAAGTCGGTGAGTATGTACATAAAGAATCATTTGAAATTGCGGAAAGCACTTTCCCCTCTCTGGAAAGGTCCCTATAAAATAGTTAAGGTAAACGGTAATAATACACTTACTTTACTTATCAATCGACACCATGTCACGCACAACTTCGATCAGGTGAAACCTGCATCAGAAGTCGGGAGTAACCTGTTAAGTAAAATAAATTTTAGAAAATGACTAGTGTCTAGTAGGTCCATAATACTTACCTATAGGCATAGTCTCTTCATCTGAAAAATAAATAATAAATTAATACATATGTACAAAAATTATTACAAAAATTACAGGTAAGTATTAATCAATACTTACCTGTAAATAACAGCTTAGATTTAAGACATTATTGCCTTTAATCGTTATTAGTTATTTAAGTTTTAGTCTTGTAAGTACTATAATTGTCTGGTACGTAAGTTTAATGTTTTTATTGTTGTTTAATTAAAGCCTTCTTGTATGCCTATAAAGAATTCTTGTATGTCTATAAAGATTTGCTGTATGCCTATAAAGAATTGTTGTATGTCTATAAACTATGTGATAAATGTATGTTTATAAAAATAAACGCTGCCTAAACACTAAATAACACACAACACACACCCCGCACTCCTCCCCTCCTATCCCGCTCATTGGTCGAACGAAGGATGTGCGTCTCATGTACGTCTACACAAGCTGTGCCACTAAAAACACTAAATAAAAGGCGCGCTGTAGCCGACCTCTGACATTACTCGCTCAACAGTCATCTCCTTACCACGTCACGCTGCCCTACCAGTAACACTCAACAAAGCAGCCCTTCTTTCTTATAGAATAGTCTTTTATTTAACTTCGCGAAAATACACGTATGGTTAGAAGAAATCTACAAGAGAATAATATAGCCCTGCTGATAAGCTACGTAACATTACCTTTGTTTAGTATTAATTATCGTAATTATTTACAGAACTTCAACTCGAGGTCAATCGCATATATTCAATCTTCAACCAATCAACCAATCAATCAATTCAATCGCATTATATTCAACCGATAACTTCGAGTGCAGGCATCTACTTTGATTATTTAGGAAAATAAAAAATCAATAACGCCCAACTGAAAACTTTAATTCCGATAGATATCTCACACATTGGTCCCCACATAAGAAATATAGGAAGCGTGTTAGATACAAATAAATTTTATGTGACCAAACTAAGATTCTAGAAATCATTGCCAAATGTCATAACATGATTTACCCAATAGCTGTTGACTTGAACAGGGATTTTGAATGCATCTCACACTTATTAGATAACAGAACCAAACGTAGTAGCGCTTGGTTTGAGGTATTGGTACAATGTTGAAACTTATAAAGTATGATGAAACAATAGAATCTGTACAAATGATGAAAACAATTGGTTTTTTAATGAAAAAACATTTTGGTCACTACCTCTGCAATAACGCATTATAATGATACATTAAGTAAAATAAAAAGCAATGAAGTAAAATTAACTGAAGCTATCGACAACCTCTCGCTAAAACTTAATAATATTTCTGAAATAAGTAACGGTTTACAAATATCTGCTTATTAATGAAATTTTGACAGATTAGAAACTTCAATTTTTAGATTATCTTTTCAATTAGAAGATATCTTAATGCTACTTTGCTTGGCAGTAAAGA